>JAADVD010000308.1:0-35329 GCA_023334535.1 Pythium vanterpoolii
CGGCGGTGGCGGCGGCGCGCTTGTCCGTGGGGGTCTTCATAATGGAGAGACGGACAGAGCGAGACTGAGACCGAGGAGCATGATGGAGGAGGAGGAAAAGGACGAGGAGGTTGAGTTTCCATTGGCTGATGCTGGTGGAAGGTGGCGTTGGTCATGGCGTCGCTTGACCCATCCGCCGATTAGTCATGGTGCCGTTTTGCTAAACATCTCGAGGAAAGAAAATGGAAGCTGCGAACCTAAGGCGTACTTAGTAGAATGCCTCACCAACCTTGGACTTGGATCGGAGGGAGACCAACAACAAAAGAGCTGTGGATATTGCAGTATTGGCATTGGCATTGGTGTTGAGGTAGGAAAGTAGGAAAGTGGGAGATCTCACATAGAGAGACATGGCTACATCTCTCTCGCCAACTTCAGTTGCTGGCTCGTCACACATGCCTTCAGTCATACCATACACCCGAAGATCCACCGAGAACAGAAGCTGTCAATGTGGTCAGTGGCGACGACATTTCTGCGACGTGTGAATACTTGATATTTGTATGTAGGAACATGGTGGCGTGATGGTGCTGACCCTATTTGAAGTTGGCATCACGACAGCCAACCGATGCGACTAGCAATAGTTTTTCTTTCGCCTACAGATCCTCACACCCCACTGCGGACACTGCAGATACGGATCCATCCACTCAATCTCGCTTGTAGATCGTGTCTGGATCCTGCGAGCTCTGGGTCCTCTAGTGTCCTCTAGTGTAACCTCAAAACTTCTAGCTATATTATTTACACATATAGCCCGAACGGCTCTTCAATCTCATCATTTGTAACACTTTCTCCACGGCCATTTGTTGCAACTCAGTCAATCGACTGGGTCCCAATCTTTTTTTTTCGAAAAGCTCACTTCGGCTTTCCCCTTTGTTCGCTCCGATGGCGTCGCCGCCGCCGCTCTCTGCGCTGCTGCCGACGCTGCTGCGCGCCTCGGCCGCGCAATCCGCCGAAGATGGCACGCTCCGTCCCCCGTCACTTCTCTCGACTACCATGGATCCCCCACCGATCGCCGCGACGCCGATGCTTTCGGGCTCGGACGTGCTGCAGACCAGCGTGTCGCTCTACTTTCCTATGCTGCTGCTCGCATGGCTCGTGTTTGAAGTGCTGCGCCGCCGCTCGGCCCACATGTTTGAGTGCGCGAGCCACTTTTTCTCGCTGCCGCTCAAGCTCTACGTCGGCGGCTGGGTCCCCATGCTGTTTAAAGTCACGGACCGCGAGATCGTCGCGCGCTGCGGCCTCGACGCCTGGGTCTTTTTGCGCTTTGTGCGACTGAGCCAAAAGATCGCAGGGCTTGCGGTGCTCTGCTCGCTCGGGCTCTTTCCGCTGTACGCGTCTGGTGCGTCCAGCGATCCCCCTGCTAATGAGACCGACGAGGCGGACGCCACGGTCCGCACACCACAACGGGCCATGGATGCGTTCGACCGGTTCTCGATCGCCAACGTCGACGCTGTGGGGCGCTGGCGCCTGTGGTTTGCGGTCGCGACGGCGTACGTCATCAGCCTTGCAATCATGACGCTCGTGACCGCGGAATACGCCGCGTATTTGAAAACGCGCCACGCTGTGCTGGGCCGCAAGGCCGCCCAGCAGTACGCGGTCGTGGTGACGGACCTCCCGCGCCGCCTTCGGCGTCCGCAGCCGTTGCTGACTTACATGAGCTACCTCTTTCCGAACGCAGTTCACAGCGTCTACGTCGGCGTCGAGTGCGGCGTGCTGGAGCAGCTTTTGGAGCAGCGCCACAAGCTCCAAGTGCGGCTCGACGCTGCGTCTGTTACTGAGGGAGATCGCCCAACGCTCAAGATCCACCAGCGACTGTGGGGACTCTGCGGTGGCGGCACGCGCGTCGATGCAGTCGAGTACTATACACAGCAGATCGAGGAGATTGACTCGGCGCTCCAGACCGAGCGGGCCGCGATCACGGCCCGACAGAGCGACGACCGCAGCAGTAGTAGCAGTCGCTCGTTGTCGGCTAGACGGTACGGCACACAGAATCAGACGCCGAATCAGAACTCAACTCAGACTCAGCCTCCGACGCTCCACGATATCAGTGCGGCCAACGAGCGGGACGACGAGCAGGACCGGATCCCCACACGTCGTACGACACCTACGTCCGCTCCCTCGGAGACCGATGCTCTCTTGGGTGGCGCTGCCGACCTGGCTGACAGCAGCCGCAAGACGCGCGACCGCCCGCACCGTCCACTCTCGCAAAAGCTCCCGGCGCTTGCCCAGGTCTTGGTCGAAAGCCTCCTTGGGAAACCGCTCGGGACCGAGACCGCCATCATGCGGAGCGCCGCGTTCATCACGTTTCGGACCTTGCGGGCCGCGCAGGCCGCGCAGCAAGTTCTGCAGACCGAGAACCCCATCAAACTCCGCATCCGCGCGGCGCCGCACTTGCTCGACATGGTCTGGGAAAACTTTGGCTTGCCGCACAAGCTCCAGAGCTCGTGGCGCTTGGTCTCGACCTGTGTCACGTTCCTGATTGTGTTATTCTGGACCATCCCCACGGCGTTTGTGACCTCGCTCGCCAACGTCCAGAAGCTCCGGGTCACGTACCCGCTCATTGACTCGCTGGTCGTGGGCCATCCGTGGGTCCAAAAGACCTTGGAGCAGCTCGCACCGCTTTTGCTGTCGGCCATGAACGCGCTCGCCAAAGTGATTTTCAAATTGTTGGCGACCCGTGAAGGCCACCTCTCACACGCCGAGATCGAAGCTAGTACGTTCCACAAACTGTGCTATTTTCAAGTCTTTCAAATGTTTTTCGTGTCGGCCATCACGGGCTCGATCATCGCGCAGCTCGTGGCGATTGTGGACCAGCCCAAGCGGGTCTTGTTCCTTTTGGGGAGCAGCATTGCGAGCCAGTCGATGCTGTTTGTGACCTTTATCATCGTCCAGACCTGCGTCGCGCTCCCGCTCCTCTGGCTCCGCGTGGTCCCCATTCTCAAGGACACGCTCCACCGCTGGCTCGCGCCGTCCTATGCCCAGGTCCCCCAGCGCACGCCGTGGCTCGGCCTCGCGCCGCTCAACTCCGAGCCCGACATTGATCCGTCGTTTGCATTGGCGCAGCAGTTTCTCGTGTTTCTCCTCGTGCTCGTGTTTGCTCCGATTGCGCCGATCGTTGCGTATGTCGGTCTCCTCTTTTTCCTCTGCGCCGAAGTGGTCTATCGCCGCCACTACTTTTTGGTCGTCGACTCCAAGTGGGCCGACGTCTATTCGACCGGCGTCTTTTGGCCGCCGCTGTTCTCGTTTGTTGGGGGAGCTCTCTACATTGCCCAGGCCACTCTGCTGGGGCTCCTCTCGCTCAAGCGCGCGACCTTTGGGCAGCTGGTGGCGGCCGCGCTCTTGCCGTTTTTGACGTTTGGGTTTCAGTGGTACGTCACGACCATGCGCGGGTACCCGCGGGCGTCGCAGTTTTTGCCATTAGATCGCTGCTGCGACTTGGACGCCGAACGCAAAGACGAGCGGTTTGAATTTCTAAACGGCGTCTACCAACAGCCCGCAATGGCCAAGTCGCTGACGCTCCCAAATGCCACGGCGGCCGTGACGGCAGTGGCGCCCACCACCAAGACGATGTAGGACGAGGAGGAGGAGGAGGTAGGAGGTCTCGTGTGGAGGCAACAGCAATTGGATCGTCTCCGTGTTTTACCCATTTTCTCTATCCGTGAGCCTTTCACTGGGGGTAGACGTTAAGCCGCACCACATTTCTCGTGCTCGCACAGAGAGACGCACAAGAACGGAAAAGCACAACTCATTAATTAAATTCGTTTCGGAGAATAGAATTGAAATCACGCAGCGTGTATACGATTCATAGTGTGTCAGTCCTCCCGCCCTCCATGTCCCTCCGCTCGAGCAACTCGCTCAAACACTCTGACTTTAAACATCCGAAAAAATTCGTTGTCTTCTGTGCCGTCCACCGCTTCATCCGAATCTGTGGTATCTCCTCCGTCGGAGAAGCAAGATCGTCCAGATCCGAGTCATACAAGTGTTCACCAGTCGAGGCGTCATCGACGTATGGCGAGTCGGTAGCGTCCTCGTCTCCATCCCAGCGAACGACCTGACGAGCATTCGAGTCGATCGACTGACAATCCGAGTCCAGAACGGCGGAGCCCTCTATCTCTACCTTATTCTCAGCCGAATTCTTAAACTCAAGAGCAGAGGACGATGCGGCTTCATGCGTGCTGGCGGCTTTTTCCTACTCACTAGCATACACAATCTCGTCAGGTCTTGGTTTCCGCCATTGTCTTCGTAGTCGACTTCGTAGCCACCTTCGCAATCGTCGTGGTCGTGGTCGTGATCGTCGTCTGCATATTCGACTTAATAGCGGTAGTTTGCGTCGAGTTTGGGGGAGTTGCCCCTTCGCGTCGTGGGCCATCGCTTTCGTTGTTATTGAAGCCACCACCGTACGCACGACGTGCTTAGTCGCCGCGATTGCGGTCCCACGACAACGGACTACGTTGCTCCCACTGATTACGGCTACCGTTCAAACGCCACAGTACCAAGTCATGATTGTTCTCCTGGCGTTCGGCCGACTCTGAGCTGTTGGGGTTCGCAAGTGTCGTCGGTGGCGTAATGGCACACTGACTCGGGCTCTTGTCGCTGACACACAAGTAGCTGAGCGGATCCTCCGGCGAGCAGTTGTGGACCACCGCAGTGCCTTCGACCACAGGTAGGAACGACAGACACAACGGACTCGCGTTTACGTCCGCGAGCACCGCGTCGATACGTGTGCGACAAAAGCTGCGGCCACAGCACGTCGTGACCGTCGGCGTCTCTTGCGTCTCGAGGCAGTTCGCGCACGCGCACATCGTAGCGAGTTTAGCAACTCGGACGCCATCGCTTGGCTTTGGTACAAGCATGGAATGAGGCTGTGAGAATTAAGTGAGACCACGTTGGAGCCTGGTTGCAGGTGAATAGGTAATCTGAAGATACTCATATCAGCCAAATAATGATATCGATTGAGTTTTGAACTCGCCACGGCCTCGTCTACCCATAGAGAAAGTGGGCTTCGCTCATCAGCATCGAATTGTCTTGTCGCCGCCGCCGCGCGCGTGCCCCACCCACGGTCCCCAAGGTCCCCACGGTCCCGACGCTGCCTGCTTCGGATGACGCCCCACTCCCATAGCCACTGCTCTGACTCGGACTCCGCTCCACCCGCTCCCTCACGTCCTCTGCAAGCGACAGCGACTCGTTCGCACTCGGCGCCATCACACTCGAGAGCGCGGCCGCGATCGTTGAGAACAGACTAGGGGCTTCCTCTGGCAGCGGCTGCGCGGGCTGATGGGCCTGGAACACCATGTCCGTGAGGATCTGGATGCTCTCGCGGCGGTAGATCTTGACTGCGACGCCGTGGCGCTCGCGGAGAATCGGGACCAGCAACTGCGTAAAGCCGGCCGCGACTTCGCTCGTGAGGTGCTCGAGCCGCAGTGGCCGCGGTTTGCCTGTGCCGCGGATCGCGTGGTGGAGCCAGTCGGTGAGGCGCATGATCTTGGACTTGTCGGTCGTCCAGTGGTCCAGCAAACACTTGATCAGCGGCGAGTTGAGGTCGCCCGGCGGTGCCGGGTACGGCGCCATCTCCTCCATCCACTTTTCGTCGTCGTCGGCATCTTGAAAGGTGCCGTCCGGGGCTTTATGTGTGGTTGAGGCCTCCTCGTCCTCCTCTTCATCGTCCTCTTGGACGTTGAGATCGAGGGGGGCGCCGCTGAGCGCCGATACTTTGTGATCGACCTGCTGAGTGAGGCGCGAGATCTCGGCTTGCGCCGCGCGGTTGCACTCCTCCAAAGCTTTTTGGGACGCGATCGCAGCCTGCCACTGGTGTTTGGCGTGGCGGAGACTGTCTTTGAGTGCCGACTGCTTCTCCTCAAAGCTCTGGATGCGGTGGATGAGAAACGCCACGTCCGTCGCGGTGGAGACGACGGTCTCTTCTTCTCCCGTCTCAGCTTCACTGTTGCGGAGGAGCTCGTCGACTTGATCAACCGTGTGGTGGCTACTGTTGTTGTCGATACTGTCACCCGCCGATGGTGGATCCTCCTCCTCCTCCTCTCTGCCTCCGTCTTCTTCCTCCTCCACCACCACGACCGCCTCCTCTGACGCGTCCTCTTGTTTCACCATGGATGCGGTCAGAGACAGTCGCGCCCGCAATTCACGCGCTTCTTTTTCCAGCCGCATGTTGTTTTCCAGCAATTGTTCTTGGACCGACACGCCCAGCGCGTCCTCTGGGTGGAGCGCACACGTACACTCCGTCGAAAACGGCCGTGCATCGGCGATTTTCTAGGTCGAACACCAACACAATCATCAATCCCTCCTCTCCTCTCCAACAGTAACCCCAATGCCTGCTCACCTTGTACACCGCAATCATTGTCCGCTGGCTCTCGCTTAGTGCCCGCTCCTCCGTGAGCTCCTCCACGAGCGTGTCGTTCGTGAGCTGCAGCTTGGCCGTTTTCTTCTCGAGCCGCTCGAGCCGCGGTGCCAGCTCACTCAGTTTGGCGGCGCGCCGCTTGTGCGCGTCCACGTCTTTCTTAAGGCTTTTCATCTCCACGAGAAGTGATTCGTTCTCCGCGGTCGCGCGCTGCCACTTGGTCAGGAGCTCCTCGTGGTCCGCCAGCGTGAACGCGCTCCGCTGGTTCGAGTCGTAGGTCGCGGCGGGGTTCACGACCATCATCTCGAGGCGCTTGGCGGAGGGGACAACGGAGGCGTCCTTCACGACCGGAAAGGTTTCGGCCATAACCAAGCTCCGCTCCACCATCTCTTGGCGGAGCTGCTGCATCTTGTCGTCTGCTGCCGCGACCGCTGCATCCGCCGTCTCTTTTTGCTGCTTGTATCGCTGCGCACGGTCTAATGATGTGGTCACGAGTTGCGACGTGGCGCGTAGCTCCCCTTGGAGCCGCGTGACCTCGAGCATACCCTGCCGTCGCTCCTCCCGGAGAAGCTCGAGCTCACTTGCTCTCCGCTCGAGCTCCTCTGCCAGCCGCGGTCGCTCGCTCTCTAGTGCTTTGACTTGGGTCCGCAGCGCTGCATTCTCGTGCTGCAGCTCGGTGTTCTTCTCTAGGAGGAGGATGCCGGCGCGCGCCGCACGGCGGAGCTCGTCCTCTTCTTCGTCCTCCTCCTCTTCGTCCTCCTCGCCCTCCTCATCTCCAGTCTTCGTTGGTTGGTGGAGCCCCACTCGCTCCATCGAGGCCATTACCGCGTTTGCTATGCGCCACACAAATGAGTGTTAATTCCTCTCCGCTCCCCCATTGTAGTGCACGTCCTCTCCCTCCGACACCTCCACTCACCCGTGCCGTGCTGTTTCGCGGTCTGCTCCGCCATCATTTTGGTGGTTTGATTCAGCTCCCCAACTCTATTCTCCTCTTGTATTGTCACTATAGCTGTTCTCTCCGCTCCGCTCCCCTCCTCTGCTCCTCCCCAGATTCCACTTCGACGACTCGCGGTCACTTTGGCGGCAGAAGACGCCACACGTGTGGAGCCACTTCCAGCAGCCTGTGAGAAAGAGAGAAGGAAAAGGCATGACGCCTACCGGTACGGAACCGGTTTCAAATCGGTATTATGTACCCATTTCTAATGTTTCATCTTCAGTCTCTTCCCACCCATACCCCTACACATAACCAACGACCCCACCATTCCTCCACGCCACCATACCCCACTGCCCATATTGAGCTCATGATGAGAGAGACCCCTCTGGACGAGTTTCCAGTCCTCCTCCACGAAAGAGGTCACTGTTCAATCCTCCGACTACTTGGCACGACGACAACTCCATCTCCATCTCCCCATCTCTCCTCCTCCCCTCCCACTCCACGATTGGTCGCTTCCTTCCGCGACCGCATCTTCACGCACTGGAGTGGCTCCCCCCCCACCTACACACGCTGTTTGAACTCGATTTCCGCGCGCAACCATTGGCGCAATCCTTAACAAGCGCGACTGCTGGGCCAAGTGGCCGCGCGACGACGGCGCGCTTCAACCGTGGCGGAATGACAGCTTCCAGATGCGCTGACTAACTACAACGAATCTCGCCGTGATGGGCCGCGTGATGTTCAGTCCAGTCGTACTCGGACTGATCGTAACCAGCCGCCCCGGGTCGTGAATGCCGTCTGGTTCCACGTCGATCGCATCCACCCCGCGAGTTGGAGAAGATTTGCGCGTGCATCACGAGGACGCTCGACCACGCGATCGAGACCGACTACCTCACTACCGAGGCAGCGTGTACATCGACGGGGCGGTGCAGCAGACGTGGCTCAGCGTTGCCTTTATTCATGACAACCTCAGACGCAATTTGGTGGGCGAGGTTGGGAGCTTGGGAACGTCCCCGACGACCAAAAGGACTGGCATCCGAGTTCAATGACCAACTGCTGGACCTCGTGCACCCGTCGCTTAACTGCTGCGTGTTGGCGTGAACAAATGCTTGCCCTCCTCAACGGAGGTCGCGACCGCCGCCGCCACCGCCACTACCAAAATGCTCCCGCTCGACGCCGTCGAACGCATACAGCGCACCGTGTTCACCGGCAAGCGACTGTCTGCAATGCGTACAGCGCTCGTACATCAACAACCTCCACCCCATCCAGCATGGAAGGTTGTACGATTCACTCGCATGCATCTTCCAGGCGGTTGTGCGGCTGTTTGATAACGTACTGCCGTGTCTATTGACCAAGCAAGGGCCGCTGCCCGCGCTACCCTTTGTTACGTTTGGTCACGAAATCGATACCGTCCCGGTCCGTCCGCCCGTGCCGGAGCGGCTAGACATTGGTCCGCCGTTCACGCTCCAAGAGCGGAACGTATAAGTCATTGGTAATCGTCGAGATCCACCTCACGCCCGACAAGCCATCGTAGGCCGGCGGTGTGTGGCACGTCAAATGCTCGGACGCCGAGCAGACCGCCGCGACCGGTCTATACTACTTTGGCTGCGACAACATCACCGAATCGCGGCTTGCGTTCCGCGTGATCGTGCAGGGGCCCGCGTACCAGCAGCAGGACCAGATGGGGATCATGGCGGCGCACGGACTGGCACTGGAAGAGCGACTCGTGCAGTCGCTGGGTGCGGTCACCGCCCTGAAAGATCGCGGCATCGTGTTTCCCAACACGCTCGAACACCGCGACGAGCCGTTTGAGCTGGCAGATCCGACGCGCCCGGGCGTGCGCAAGATCCTCGCGTTCTTTCTTGTGGATCCGCTCAAGATCCCGTTGACGTCGGTGATCCCGCCGCAGCAAGCTGCGTGGCGGCGCGCGAGTTGGAGTCTGTGGTGGACCACGTCGCGACGGCGCGGACGGTGCCAGATGGCGTACTGAGTTTGACGCCAAGCACTACCGACTCGCGCTCATGGCCGAGCGCAAATCAGCGGCTTACGACGACGATGTCGACAACAACGCGCTCATTTTCTCATTGTGTGAGCATTGAGAAGTAAGTGCCCCTTCGTATTAAACGTGAAATAGTACATATTCTTATTGGCTTGCACAGAAGTGATATATGTATTGATATACCGTAACACTTATGGAATCGAGCAGATCTGGATGACTCACTTGCAAATCATGGCGACCACGGCTGCGACCAAGAGAGAGATGCGGCGCGGCATCGCCGCCACGCTCCGTGCGCTCGAACCCGTCACCATTGCGCAGCAGAGCGACGCGATCGCATCTCGAGTAGAATCACTCGCGGTCTTTCAGCGCGCCACGGCGCTGAGCGTCTATCTGCACATGCCGAGCGACGAGGCCACGACCTCTGATCTCTTGGCTTCCGCGTTTAAGAACCACAAGAAAGTCTACGTCCCCAAGATCACTGGCCGTGGGGCAGAGGACCTCCGCATGGTGCATGCATGGAGCCTTGAGGATATTGAGGCATTCCCCAAGGTCTAAGCTGGGTTAGACGCCTTGGAGTTTGCGGACGTGGTCTAAATGGGTGTATGGGTATATAGGACAAGTGGGAGATCCCGGATCCGCCGCTGACTACTGCTGATGGTCAGCAGCGAGACGATGCCATGGAAGCGCTGGATATCGACCTCGTGCTGCTGCCGGGCGTCGCGTTCGATCGCACGGGCGGTCGTCTCGGCCATGGCAAAGGATACTACGGTACGTCTAGCAAGAAATCTGTTCTGGTCGGCTGTGCGTCAAACTCACGTCTAATCGTTGTGTGGTCCATTTAGATTCGTTCTTGCGCCGCCTTGGGGAGCAGTACGCCGCACGCGGCAAACCGCCGCCGACACTTGTGGTGCGTTTTTTTTTGTGACGCGCGGACTAAACAAGAGAACTGATCTGCGTTTCTGTTCTCATAACTGTTCATTAGGGCATTTGCCTCTCGGCACAGCTCGTGGACGCCGTGCCGCTCTCCCCCCACGACCGCATGCTCGATATCATTGTGACCCCCGAGGAGACCATTCACATCAACCACTAACATTTGGATTGACTATAAATGATAATAGTTTTGTTTCATTGGCTAAAACTATAATGATCCGCTTGGCGAACGCCACACGTCCCCATTCCCAAATCTCTTAGGATTGAAAATGGCTGGGTTCTCGCTCTCGCGCGTGGCGCTACTGCTGGTCCTTGCGTGCCTGCTGGTCGCCGGCAGTGCCGCCCAGGACCTCTATGAGCTGTTGGGCGTCAAGGCGTCGATCACGCCCCCGCAGCTCAAGAAAGTGTAGGTCTCCGTTAAGCTGTTACAGTCTCACATGAGTCTCATGGCTTCCCCGATCTATGCGTAGCTACCGCAAGCTGTCGCTGCAGTATCATCCCGACAAGCAGACGGGCGACGACCAGAACAAGGAAGCGATGATGAAGCAGTTTGTCAAGATCACCAACGGTACGTAGAATTGCTGTGGGAGTCTT
This sequence comes from Pythium vanterpoolii, assembly GCA_023334535.1. Taxonomy (NCBI): domain Eukaryota; phylum Oomycota; class Peronosporomycetes; order Pythiales; family Pythiaceae; genus Pythium; species Pythium vanterpoolii. Next base: position 10,840 of record JAADVD010000308.1, read on the forward strand.
AAGGGATTTGAATGCTGTAAACTAAGTGATGCAATCTCCTAGCATACCGCGTGCTATCGGACCCCGCGCGCCGTGAAAAGTACGATCTCTACGGCATCGCCGACGAAGAAGGCTTCAAGTGCGTCTCTACGATCACTCCTTCTTCCTTCCTGTGGTTACTGACTAGCTGGTGGTGGTGGTAGAAACTTTGACGACGCGCTACGTTTTGCAAAAGACGGTGTGGAGGACGCGTGGTACAACTGGCTCGGTCTCGGCGCCATTGTGTTGCTGGGCGTCGCGCCCATTGTGATCATGCAGCGCAACCGCACCAAGCCCAGCAAAAAGCGACGTGAGGTATTCGCTTATCTGACTCAAAAGCGACGCCTCGTCGACTGACGTTTGCTGGATTACGATAGGCCCTGCGAAGCCTGTCAAGAAATAGACTCACGGCCAAGTCGGAGAAGACGTACTCGCGCACTTTTCAGGAGACGCGCCGCCAATACCTCAACGATCCGACCTGTACGTCTTCCCCTCTTTTCTCCATCGATGCTTTTTATTCTCACGATCCCAATATTCACAGTGAAGGAAGATTAAGTCCTGAACTCCAGCAATCCAGAGATCCGGAGATCCAAAGATCCGGGGATTCAGAGATTTAGAAAAGCAAGGGGGTGGTTTTGTTTTGTGTGGGGAATATGAAAGACTGTCCAGACAATACACCACCCACCTCACACGCCTCGTCCTAGTCCTTGGCGTGCTTGGCTGCCTCGTCAATGATCGAGTAGTAGACCTGCGGCTTTTTTTGCTGGCCCGCGTAGATCGTCTCGGCCGCGTGCGCCACGCGCAGCATGACGTCTTCCTGAAAGTGGCTGCTCTGCACTTGGAGCGACATGGGCAGGCCCCGGGCGTCGTACCCCATGGGCACAGCCACGCCGGGATTGCCCACAAAGTTCCCATAGATCGAGTACCGCATGATGCGGCCGAGCTGCGTCGTATTAAGTTCGCCATCGGTCAGCGCGGCGAGCGGAATCACGGGCGCCGTGATGGCCGTTGTCGGCGACACAAACACATCGACGATGCGAAACACCTTGTCCTGGAGCTGCCGCAGTGCAAACGCCCGCAGGCGCTGGGCCGCGACAAAGTCGGTAGCTGTCATGTGGCGCGCATTGTTGAGCAAGATCTGCGTCTCGGGCGAGGCCTTGGAAAACTCGCTGTAAAATTTGTCGAGGTTCTGCGCCATTTCCGACGTGATAGTCATCGAGTGGGCTTGGTGGATCGCGTTAAGATGGTCGAGTTCGACTTCAACGAGTTCAGCGCCGCGTTCCTCGAGTTTTTGGAGCGCGTCTTTTGTGGCCGCAGCGATCTCGGGCGACGAGTGGTTCGAGTACGCGCCGAAGTAGCCAATGCGGAGCCCCTGCAGCGAAGCAGTGTTATCAAACGACCGCAGGTCCACCGGTGGCTGTGAGTGCGAGCGTGGAAAGCTGTCGTCGCCGCCGCTGAGCACGGCGTAGCCGATCGCGGCGTCGCGCACGCTGCAGGCGATCGGGCCAATGTGGCTGACTGACGGACAGTCGGGCGAGAGCGGCGGCACGCGCATGAATGTGGGCTTGATCCCAACAACACCGCAGAGCGCGGCCGGGATGCGGATCGAACCGCCGCCATCAAGGCCGACAGCAAACGGTACAATGCCCGACGACACGGCGGTCGCAGGGCCGCTGGATGAGCCGCCCGTGTAGTGGTCGGGGTTGTACGGGTTGCGCGTCGTGCCGTAAGTCTTGTTAAAACCCGTGACGCCCAAGCCGATTTCGTGCATGTTGGCTTTGCCTAAGATGATCGCGCCCTGAGCACGGAGCCGCGCGACAGGCAGATCGTCTTTTGTGGCGACGCCAAACGCGTCGCCGAGGAACGAGGTGCCGACAAACATGCGGTGGCCCGTGATCTCCATCTCGTCCTTGATGGCGACTGGCACGCCATCGAGCACCCCCAGTGGCGTGCCCTGTGCGTATCGCCTGGCAGACGCACGTGCCTGCTCGAGGATCATGTCGTCGTGCTTTTCGACCATGATGCGCAGCGGTTTGTCGCCTTTCTCCGAGTCGTCAAGCGCCGCGAGCACGGCGCGCGCGACCTGCAGCGGCGTGAGGTCGCCGGACGCGTAGCGCATCGTGTAGTCGCTAATGGTCCAGTGCTTGAATCCGGCGGCGTCGTGCTTGGCGTTGGCGTTTTTCTTGCTAAAGGCGGTGAGTACGAGCGGCTCCGTCGGCGCCGGGAGGTCCTCTGCGCGCGGCTCGACGTACGGATAGTAGAGCGGCATGTCGGGCACACTGGCGGCGACGCGGCGCACGTCAATCATTTTGTTCTCATTGGCCAAGTGGCGGAGGAGGATGCGGCCGAGCACAGGCGTGCGCGCGATCACTGCAAGGATTCGCAGACCAACGCCCGAGACGATCGGCGCCTCGAGGTCCACAATGTCGTAGCCGCGGCTCGGCGGTTCGCGCTCGAGCTGCGCGTAGGACGGCAGCCGCGCATTGTCGCTGAGATAGAGTAGACCGGAAAAGAGCGTGGCGACAGCAGCGCCAACGAGCGCAGCGACCGCGAGCATTTTGGCGATGAGGAGAACGCAGAGAGTAGTGCGGTCCGGAGGAAGAGAGCAAGTGCCGGGAAACTGCGGTGCAGCTGATGATGCCAGCGCGAAAGCCACGCTGGCTTGTCTCTTGTGCACGGGCTCACTTACCGTAAATTCGATCAGATCATCAGATTAAGTAGGCCTGGCTTTGTACCCGCGTGGTACAAAACACGGTGGGAAGATGAATGCCGTACGCACCGTCTTTGTTGGATTCTGTTTGTGATAACTACCCTATTTTGTTATTTTCTTAAATAACAAACATGGTTTTGAGATCAATAGACACACGGTTACACCTGGTTACGCTTACGTCAAACTAACTCAAACTGGCCAGCCGAAAACCCTGTCAAACTTGATTCGCGAACAGCTCCAGTCTTCTCCAACTCAACTCCAAGTCCCGCCGTGACATTCTTTTAGTCCGCCTCCATGCCGACGCTCGTCTCGCGCACCAGCAGCGGCATTAACGCCACTACCGCCGCCAGCGGCGCGGCCGACGCGGGTCCGTCGCTCAGTTCCATGGTCGCACAGGCCGCTGCCATCGAGCGCGTGCGTTCGCGGTTCCTTACGGCCGCGAGCCGTTCGGCCTCGTCGCAGCCCCCTACCGCGGCGCTGCTCGAGGACGACGACCACACCGACGCGCTGTCCTCGTCGTCCAGCGCGCCATCGCCGCTGTCTCCGCAAGAAACGCTCGAAGCCGAGTTTGCCGCCGCTGTAGTGTTTGTCGACACGTATCAGGGGCCGCACCGCATTTTGCGCCACGAGAATTCGACGCCGAAAAAAGATTTTTACGCATTGTACCAGCAAGCCACGGTCGGTCCATGCGCGCTGCACGCACCGCCGCTCGGCGCAAGCAAACTGGAGATTGCGCGCTGGGAAAAGTGGCGTGCGCTCGGCCATTTGCCACGCCACGAGGCCATGCAGCGGTACACTGCGACGCTCGACAACCTCGTGGACGACTGGCGCCGTACGGCCGGACTCTCACGGCTGACAGCGCCAGCGACGACAACCAATCTCAGTGCGTCGGTGATCAGCAACGCCAGCAGCGGCGGTGGTACTGGTGTAGGAGCTGTTGGCAGTCCACTGCCGTCTTTCCAACGCGTAGGTGGTCCTTCCTCCTCACCCCTCTCTCCTCCTCGTAGAGTTCTTATCTCATCTGAACCCATTTGTAGGCGAGCTCGTCCAAAAAGAGTATGAACATGTTTGAGCGGCTCCCGCGCATCTACGACGAGTTTGGGGAGCTTCAAGAGCGCGTGGAAGACGAGACGCGCAAGCGCGAAGAGCTCGAGAGTCAGCTCGTGACGTTCACCCAGGACAATGTGCGTAGGGGCCTTTTCTTTCTTAGTGGTGCTACAGAAGACTCACTTTCTAGTTTTATGATAGCGTGCGATGTTCTCGCACGAGCTGAGGCAAGTGGATCTCATGCGCGCCAGCCTCACGCAGCTGGTTCAGAGCCTCGAGGAAGACGTCGCCCAGCACTACGTACGGCCCTAGAATATTACTATTCCGAGTCGTAGGCTGATACTTTTTCTCTCTTTACAGAACGAACTGCAGCAGGCCGAGCAACGCGTCGAGAAGCTACAGGCCACAGTCGACGGCTCGCTCGTGCTGGCGGTGGAGACCCGCGTCCGCCACGTCTACGCGATCCTCCTGCGCTGGGTCGGTCACAAACTGGTTCGCCGCGTGCTCTTCGTACTCGCGCTTTTCCGTCTTTGGCGCTTTCTCCGCCAACGCCGCCTGCCGCAATTTGTCGCGCAGCTATTGATTCGCTGGATCACGACCGTATCGTCATTAGACAGCGGCCCACGCGCTGTTGTGCCGCGGTAATTTTGCCAACATAGGTAGTATCATGGTAGACTGTCTCGGCTTCAACCTCTAAAACACATGTATAGGATTTCTTAACGTTGGCACACAGCAAAGGCGTGGCGGTTAGTCTTTGTATATAATCTCGTCTCTTTCTCTCTCGCTCTCTCTTGTTCCCACAGATCAATGCTTCAGCACGGCAGCCTGATAGGTCTCCCAGCACTCGAAATGGACTTTGCCGAGGCCACTCGTGAGTTCGTAAAAGCGCCCATCGAATCGGCCCGGCACCACGACGATCGGCTGCGCGCAGTGGACGCATGGAGGCGAAATCGACGCTTGGTACGCGTCCCAGCACTCGAAATGCACGAGTTCGTCGTCGTTCGCAAGCTTGTAGAAGCGGCCGTCGAACCGCCCGGTAATCTTGGCGACGGGCTCGCTGCAGTGCATGCACCGCTTGGCGGTCGCCAATTGGTACGCCTCCATGCACTCGGCGTGGCACTTGTCACCACCGGCAATCTCAAAAAAGCGGCCGTCAAACTGCCCGGCGATCGCAGCAATTGCGTGGCCGCAGTGGACGCACTTGTCGGCGAGTTTAATGCGATAGGCGTCGACGCACTCGGCGTGGACGCTTACGCCATCGGGGAGCGTGAACATGCGGCCCGAGAAGCGGTGCTCAACAGCCTCAATCCGCTCGTTGCAGTGGTGGCAGACGGGCGTGTTGCGGTCGCGGTAGGCGCCGACGCAGTCGTTGCAGACGCGGTCGGTCTGGGCGGATGCTCCTTCGCTTTCCGCCGTCGTGAGCGTAAACGTGCGGAACGCGCCGGCTAGCGCGCGGTGACAGACGCTGCAGATTGGTAGCGACGACGAGTCGGACACGGGCACGACGGCCGTGGGGAGCGTCGTAAACAGCGTGAGGGAAAAGCGCAACGGTGCTGGGAGGTTCCCATCATAAGTCGCGGGGATCACGACAAACGGATGGACCGTGTCTGTATCTGTGAGTGGTGTGGTCAAGACGCAGCTGCGGTTCGAGATGAACGTGCCCGTGGCCACGACGTCGGCCGCCCCCAAGTCGATTTTGCGTTGGGATTTTGTCCCGTGCCGAAACACCACGGGCGCGATGTACGCGGCGTACTCGGATGCCTGCTGAAGCCGGCGCGATGGCTGCTCAAGGTGCGCGGTCAAGACGCAGCCGTGGGGCGACGGCGAGAACAGGTGGTACTGCGGATTCAAGTGCATGGCGTCGCGGCCGCCGCTCGTGATGCCGTTCCACTCGCTCGTGATGAGGTGGACGCTGAGACTCGAGGGTGCTACGCCTGATTGCCCATCGAGCGTGGGGAAATTGTAGAGGTTGCGCGACTCGATGATCGACGAAAAAAAGCAAAAGAACGCCGCAAACTCCATCCAGTGCGTCGCGTCTTCGCGGAATTGGAAGCCGCACTCAACCTTTTGGGCCCGCGAGAGACTGTGCCATTTAGGGTCGGCGCTCGACCACGCACCGGCCCACTTGTCGGGCTGGGTCGCCGTGCCGACGCCCCAACTGTTGCGCAGCTGCACGAGCCGTACGCGTTCGCCGTTGTGCTCCACCTCCACGAGCTTCAAAATGCCGTAGGCCGCCGATTTCTGGAGACCGCGAGGGAGCTCCATGTCGACGCTATCGTTCACACAGCCCACAAGCGAGCCGGCCGCCAGGGTCGTGGTGAGCGTTGTCCACGCCGCGTCTTCAGTCGGACAGGTCTCGTGGAGTTTGTAGGTCACGGGGACACCACCAAATAAGTCTTGGAGAGCATAAGCTTCTTGGCCCCCAATAATCGTCTCGTAGCCGCCGTGGAGCTTGGCGTACGCTTTCTCAATGAGCACCGACCAGATCTCGAACTTGCCATTCGAGCCCGTAAACGACGCAAAGACCGGTTTGCCATATTGACTGCAGGGAATGAAATCATCCACAACCACGACGCGACTGCGGTTGCCCCGCCAAAACCGGACAGCATAGACGCCTTCGTCGTTGTACTGCTGCTCGGTGGGGAACGGCGTGGCGACTTCAACGCGGTCGGGACGGATGAGGTCGTGGTCGAGCAGAGGGAAGGTCTGGGCGAGGGCGGTGGGCGACGTCGAGAGGATCGACATGGCGCCAAACAGGTAGGCGTCGGCGAGTCGGCCGAGCCGCAGATCGCCGGGCAGCATGCCGACGCCCGAGACAGCGGTCGGGGCTTCGCGTGAGCGGTCAAAGACGCAGGTGCCTTGGGCCGTAAAGAACACGGGCACCAAGACCGAGACGCGCGAGACCATGCCGGCCTCGGACGCGTCGACGCGGTAGGCCGCGCCATCCCCCACGCCCGTGAATGTGAGGGGCTTGTAGCGGTCGAGCAGACTCTTTTCCCACAGCAAATCAAAGCGCTGGAGCCCGTCATGGACGTATTCACTGAGATAGGTAATCATGTTTCTCGTACAGAGGAGCAAGTGATCACGCCGGCGTTTGGCGAGCCCAGAGGACACGGCGGAGGAGGCAAGTTCATAGAATCGGGGGTCCACAGGAGGAGGGGACTCGTGACGGAGGATGGAGAGGATGGATTCGGCCTCGGCGGGGGACTTCATGGCGATCGAGCAGACGAGCTTTTTGTCGTCGTCTAGCATGGTGATCTCAACGTAGCTGCTCGGTTAGACGTAGCGGTTAGTCCTCTGGTTGGACGCTTAAAGATTCGGGACTAAATGATGACGTACGCAGTCTCGTTGAAAAAATCGCTAATGCGTTTCCACTTCCACACAAATTCTTCCAAGTGTGGGAATTTTTTGTTCTGCGCGTCGAAGAAGAGTGATGATGCATCCGGCGGGAATTGTGGGTCTAAAATGTGCCAGAACAAAATGACACGATTAGTCGCGAGTCTAACCTGCGTACGTAAGACTCCCAAGACGCCACGTACCTGTAAATTTGGATCCGCTCTGGCGGTGGCGACGCAGCACCTGGAGCCATTCGCCATTGTCGGGTAAGGACCGCGCGTTGTAGAACCGATCTTCTTCTGATTCCGTCACGCGCTCGTTGTGGACGACCGTCAATGTGTCGTTGACGCGCGTTATGTTGTAGCCATCAATGCGCTCCTGCGGCGCCGTGCAGTTGCGCTCGACAGCGGCCGAGATCTCGAGTCGCGTGGTTAGCGAGTCCACGTGACGCGCCGTCGTCACGCTACGGATACTGACACTAGCACCCGTGCCATCCGGCTCAGTACGTTCTGCATCCGAGCGACTAACTACTCCAGAACAAAAATCGAAACGGTTAGACCGACGACGAGCGTGGAGGAGAGTAGCGGAGAACACATTACCAAAAACGTACCGGAGAGATTATTCAGCAGCGAGCTGAGGTTCGTGAGCGCAGGGCTGACATTAAAGGTGACAGAGGCCGCGGGATCAGCCGGTGTCTCCGGCTGAGCTGGAGGAGCTTGTGGAGGAGGAGAAGAGTACGCCGCTGATAGCGGGGCGGCATTCGGCGGCTGATAAGGTACGCTCACAGATGGCGGCGCCGCAAAGCTTGAAAAGGCTGGTGCTGGCGGAGGCACCACGGCGGGGGAGAACGTTGTCGAGCCCATGCCAAAGAGGTCACCGTCGTCATCGTCGACAACCGCGGCCGGTTGAGGAGGAGGGACGGGCCGTGGGTGGCCGCACTCCCCGCAGAAGAGCGCAGTCGAGTCGCCAAAGGGGACCGCGCACTGCGCACACACAGCGCCCGCACTGCGAGGGGAGAGCACCAGCGGATGAGGGAGATTTGCGGAGGATCCGCCAACCGGTAGTGTCGGCTTCATGAGCGGAGAGCCGTACTGGTGCCCTACCGCGCCGCCGCTCGGGAGCGTTGGTGTTGGCGTTGGAACAGTTGGCGTTGGGACCGAGAACGTTGGCGTTGGCGTTGATGCCGGAACAGTTGGTGGAACATCTTCGCGTGGTGCGCCACATTCGGCACAGAACCGCGCGGTCGCGATCTCCTCGGGCGCCCACTTGTGGCCGCACTCGCCGCAGAACATTCTAGTTTTGCTTTTCGTCTGTGCGTCAGGGGGAGACCAAGTGCGGCACCCAAAAAATTGATGTGCTGGCGAGTTCGACACAGAGTCTACTATAGAGATAGTACCCAGTACCCAGTCAACAGCTTCAAGGTGCTTCCAGTAGAGAGCTCTAGGAATCAGATCCAGATATCAAATGGCTACAATTATCCGAAAGGGTAGTGGCTTTGCCGTAAATACATTGTCGACGACGACTGTGTCTCCGTCTCTGTGTGTTTCATTCCATTCTTACTTACAGCAATGCGCTGCTTGCAGGCACTTGTTAAACACTACGAGAATAGCGACCATGAGCAGCGGAGCGAGCGATGAAGAGATGGCGGAGCATGTGAGGGACGACATGCAACCTCACGATCGCGAGGACAGTGGGGGCGAGGAGAACGACGGTGAATGTGGATATCACTACAGCCCGCCTTCTCCACGTACCCATAGTGAAGAGACGGAGGAAGACGACGACGATGAGCTCCACATTGCTGCTCGTGCCGGCATCCGACTGCTGGAGGAAAACATGCACTTTCGTGAGGAAGTACTGCGTCTCCACGAGCAACTTATCCACCTCACGGACGAGAAAGCCGCCGTGGAGCAGTCACTCGCAGACCGTGACACCCAAGTCACAGCACTCTCGAATCATCTGCGGGAGGCGATTCTCGAGAACCAGAGCATCCTCTCGGAACTGAGCCAAGCCAAAGACCACAGGCGTGCGTCACAAGAGCAACTCGCGTCGCTCCAGCTGCAGCTGCAGCAACGATCGCCACGTCGCCGTAGTAACCAGCGTCTGTCGCCACGGAAAAGCGCGAACTATAGTCTCCCGCTGGTGTTTGAGGACGCAGATGTCGCCAATCCCCATGCTGGCGATGCCGCGCCGTCATCGCCGTCGCCATCAGCCACACAGTCACCCATTGCAACCTCTCTGGCTGTCTCGACGGCGTCCGGTATCTCCCCCTCCAAGCCATCATTGTCGACGACAGCACCAGACGACGACGCGACGATCGAGCGGCGTCTCAGTTTCGACGAGGGCTTGACGAGTCCTCGTCGCCGCCCGACGCTTGCGAGGCTCCGTGAGATCGAAGCCAAATACGATGAAGAACACCAGCGCTGCGGTTCGCTCAAGCTAGAGCTCAACTTTGCCCAGCGCCGCGTAAGCGAGCTCAAGCCGCTACAGAGCCAACTTGAACACGTGTGCCATGAGCTCGAGACTGCGTCGAATCGACTAGTTGAGCAGGAGGCGCTGATGGTCCAGTTGGCAAGAGAACGAAACGAAGAGCAGGAGCTGATCCAGAGTCTCCACCAGACAATTCACGTCTACGAGCAGCTACACGATCCGCGACAACGTGGGGCGTCCATCGATCACGACCGCCGTACGCTTACCAACGCGCCCCAACAGGGAGGCGCGATAGCGGCCGAGACGGTGGAGAACAATACTACCACCAACAATCACAAGCAGCAGTTCGAGCGTTTGGACCGCGCGGCCGAAATGATCGATGGTCGTTTTGATTTGCGCGAGGAAAATGAACGCCTACTGCAGCAGCTCAAGACGCTGACGGAGAGTGTGCTCAGCCTTACGTCCGCCGCGATTGAGAGCGACAATGACAACGCAGCAAGTACCGAGCGTCGCGTGACCGTCACTAAGCAGCGGTACCTCGAGCAGCAAGTCAGCGTGCTCCAAGAGCTTTTGCAGCGCTTCCGTCTCGAGTGGCAGCACGCCCACGACGCGCGTGTGTGTCTCGAGCACGAAAAGACCAAGCTGCTCCAGCAGATAGAAAGCGAGCGCGCCACGCACAAACGCACGCGCAGTGCGAGTGTTAGCAGCAGCAGCTGTCGACGACCGTCTATCGTTGAGTCACCGTTGGATCCAGCCTCACCCGTTGCCACGCCAAACGGCGATGGCTTCCAGACCACTGTGAATCCAACTAAGCCAGAGAAGGAGGAAGCAGAGGAGGAGGAGGAGGAGGAGACTGCTCACGCCCGTCGGCTATGGGAACACACGAACGCACTCTGCGCCGCGCTACTCACGCCGTCACTGTCATCCCCTCCCCTCTCGCGCGACGACGAGATCGACAATGAACTCTTATGCTTTGCGTTGCTACGGCGGCTTGTGGACTCGTGGACAACCGACAAACCGCAGCGCATGCAGCTTCACGACTGGCTCACGAATGCGATTCGCGGCACGGGCGTGCGGCGACCACTCTACCTCCACGAACTCACCAGTGAGATTGCCATGGGGTTCCAGACGCTACTCATTCCCATCTTACACCATAAGTTTGGCGTCGAGGTGACAGTCAAGAAGCGCCTGCGGAACGTTATTGTCACCGACCTCCAGATCCATGTCACACCATCCAAGAAAGAGGACGAGGAGGAGGAGAAGGAGGAGGGGCCGTCAGCCGCCAGTGTGCAGCGCGTGTACCACTCGCTCCTCTCCGTGATCAACGGCGAGAACACCGATGCCTATCACGACTGGTTGGGCAACTACTCGGCACGACGAGCCTCCCGAAGGTTTTTGAGCAAATAAACTAAGTCATATTCCTCTACCACATAAGTAGTATCACTGTAGTAGTATTCAATTTACTACTACTACACGCGCGTGGCAAAGAGCCGCTGGTCTTCGTCGTGCATCTCGGGCGACGAGACCACGCCGCCATGGGCGTGCTCTTCTTCCAGCATCGTATAGTCGACGCGCAAAGGATGCGCCTGGCTCATGGCCGGCTGCTGGTACACATTTTCAAGAAAAGCAAACGAATCTTGCTTGTCGCGTCGGAGCCGCAGTTCATCCAGTCGCACGCAGTGCGTGAGCGGCAGATACTTGGCCGTGCGCGTGTAGAGCTGGCTCACATAGTGGTGGAACAACAGGATCACGGGCACGAGCATAAACACGGCAGCCGACGCAATCGGTTCGCGCTTAAGCGAGAGCAGACCGAGCAACGTGAGCTGGGCAATCACCAGCGCCGCGATCAGAAACTTGTAGAGCCGCGGCCAGTAGGCACCCATGGAATATGTTGACGATTTGTACACAAACAGCACTTGGCGGCGGTAGACCAGGTCCGCGACGATGAAAAACACGCCGGTAAAGTAGCACACAAGTGGAGCGATCGCCGCAAAAGTGAGCGTGACTAGCAGAACGAGGAATGCGTCGGCCAACTGTTTGGTCGGGTCAAACGGATCGGGGTTCGCGGCCGCGGTCATGCCGAGCCACTTGGCGTTGCGTTCGCGCCGCGTGCGCTGCGGCGCCAAGAGCTGAAAGATCGCGGCCAACACCAATGGCACGACGCGCATGAGCTCGAGCATGAGACTGAGGCCGGTGCGGACCATGACAAACGACATGAAGAATGTCGACTGCTGCGGCATACTGGTCCCGAGCATTTCAATCAGGACCTTGGGCTGATCTAAAATGACTTTGAGACTTTCAATGACGGTGCCGATAATCACTGTCACAAAGAAAATCTGGATGATCTGGAAAAACGCCAGCTTGGTAAAGACTGACGCATTGAGTTCGGTGTTGGACGCATAGCCTTCGCGGGTTGAGAGCAGTTTGAAGACCACGGGCGCGAGCGCACTAAGGATCACGAGCAACAGCGGCGCGAGCTGCTTGGCTAGTTCCTCTAGTGCGGGATGCCGATCAAACGCGCGGTTCAAAAACGGTAGTTCTTTCCGGAGCGACTCGACGGTTGCAAGCGAAGTCACAAACGCCGTGGGGATAGTCCAGAAAATCACAATGATAAACGTCAGCGACGCCGCGACCAACTGCCCCATGGCGCGCGTGTGGTAGTGGTGCCCAATGCTCGACCAGCGAATGTCGTCGACGTGCGGCGCCGGCCTGGTAGCCATGGCCACGGGGTTGGCCGATTGGAGCGCTTGCTGCGCGACCTGTGCCGACATGAGTGACTTAAACGAGACAAACGCCGCACGCTGCATCACGCGGATCGGTTTCAGGCGGCGCTTGCGCTCGCGCGCGTCCATTTCAGCTTCTTCGTCGCCGCTTTCGATCGACTCTTCGTCGTCAAAGTCTTCGAAATTGTCGTCGTCGTCGTCGTCGTGTTCAATGTCGGTATAGTCATTGTGGGTCGAGCGGTTCTCAATGTGGATGGCGGTGTGGCCTGGCGATTCAAGCGGCGATGGGGACGGGGGAGGAGGAGGGGGTTCCAGTTGGGGCTGCGCGTGCGCCACCGCCTGCATCTGCAGCGGTTGGCTGTTTCGACGCGAGCGCGAGCGGCCGTGGCTCGAACGACGGTGGTGGGTCGGTTCCGTCGCCGCGTCAACGCGGGCAATGAGCTGCTGCTCTTCTTCGGGCGTCATAGTTGGCGGCGGCTTGATGTCGCCGTGTTCTTGCTCGGCGACCTGAATCGCGAGTTGCTCTTGGGCGTCTTCGAGACTGCGGGTCTCGCGCGCGACCAGATTGTTCAGCATCGCTAAGCGTTCGTTGTAGGCGTCGATCGTATCGACGAGGTTGCCGCGTTTGCACAGCAGCAGTCCTTTCCACGTACCGCCTTCGCGGTGCGTTGGGCGGGCGACTTCCAATCCGCCTTTGCTTTCGGCCACGGCCAGCGCGTGTTCGAGCGCATTGCGGACCTTGTCGCGCGCATCCACGAGCTCTTGAAGGTGCGCGCAGTCGAGCGCGACGTAGACGCTGTGAAGCGTGTCGGGAAACACCTTGCGCATGTACTGCTCAAGCGTCTGGCGCGTGCGCAGCTTGAGTGGGACGTCGTTCATAAGCACTGTGTACATGGCCGGCTCGCGCTTGGCCAACAACTCGTGGCGGCGCTTGACATAGTGGCGGTACTCGAGCAGCAAGAGCCACATCGTAAACAGCGTCACGAGCGTTGACGCGAGCGTCGAGACCCATAACCGCCAGTCGCCGGCCGCGAGATTCGACATGGTAATGCGCTCGAGCGGATCGATCTTCACCCTCGTAGTGGGAGGCGGCGTGGCCGTCGCGTACAGTGGAAACAGCGCGCCCGAGAGCACGACCGCCAGCAATGCGACGTTGCGACCGAGCCGCAGGACCCGCAAGTAGCAGAGCGTGTCGAGCCCGCAGTGCTCCATGATCTCATCGTCCGAGGTCCGCCAGACCGTAAACACCCAGGCAAATGGCCACCGACTGACCGGCGGCGTCCAGGCGTTGGCGACGCGGCGGCTCTCGTAGGCCGACGGAAACTGGCGCCGCAAAACTTCAAACACGACAAGCGCCCCGCCCAAGAGCGGCCCATAAATGTTGAGCGAGGTTTCGATGGTGCGGCTCGGATTAATGCTCGCGATCGCAGCCTGTTCCTGCGGCGTCGCCATGGTGAGTGGGTGACGGTGTGTGTTGACAGATGAAGACAAATGCAGAAATGAACCGATACAGGTTGGGGCAATGGAGAGAGAGAGGGGACACAGACGCAAAGTGGGCAGAGAGGGAGCGGGACGCGACGGCGATGGATGCAGCCGTTTGATTTGCAATGTGTAGCTATTCGTTCCTTCTGAAAAAAAGGGACTCTGTGTTTCACTTCTAGTGACATGTTGTGTCAGTCACAGGAGGGGGATGGTGGCGCCAAGTGAGGTTTTATTCGGCGTCGGAGCCCAACCCATCCAACAGCTCAACACAGACACGGAAAATTTCGACTGCGGCAGACAGCAGCGATGGACGAGTTTCTTCAAGAGTTGGCCGAGTTGGACGATACCCAGGAGCGCGTGGAGGCCGTGAGCGATGAGCTGCTGCGGGCGCTCGAGGAAGAGGATGGCGCGGATTGTATGCTCGCGAAAGAAATGGTGGATGCGTGGATCGACGCACTGCGAGCGAGCGACTTTCAAGCCGAACGGATTGCCTACCTCTATGTCGCCAACCATGTGCTGCAAAAAACCTTGATCGACCCCGAGTTTGGCGCCAGTGCGAAAGCACCTCGCGTTGTAGGTTTTTTCCTCACACACCTGGTTGAAGCCGTGGCGTTGGTCAGCAACTCGCCCATGGATCGCCAAAGCGTTGTGCGACTATTGGAACTCTGGCACGAAAAAGCGGTATGGTGGCGTTGATTGTTTTGTTCTGTTTTGGTGGCGTTTCTCTTGGAACGCATGCCACCAAGATGGGTCCATCACCAACTCTTTACTCACATGGCTAAACTTTCCGACACTTAGCTCTTCACCGACGATGAGATCCTCAAGATGTGGCGAGCCACCGGCGAAGATTTGCCAGAGTTCATCAAGGACACCGCGGCGACCACCGAAGGCGATCAGAGCGGAAACGTGGCGGCGACTGGTGCCTCGTCTGCGGGTGCAAGCGGCACGGCCAACGACGCGATGGACGACGTCGAGCACGAACTGCAGCACGCGCCGCCGCCCGCGCTGCCGAATCTCAATGCGCACGCTGCGAATCCGGTGCTGGACGTGCTCAAGAAGATCGACCACCACAAAGCGGCGCTCCAGTTCTTTGAGCAGGCGATCCGCCACCACCATGAGACCACGCTGACGCAGGACGTGCAGCAGTACGTCACGGCCGACGACGTGCGCAACAACTTTTCACAGTCGCCGGCCGCGCTGCGCGAGCGCGCAGAGAATGCACTGCGGCTGGTCACGCTACGCAACGTACGTAGGGAAAAACATTTTGCGGAAAGCGATTGTATACTGACTTGTGGGTGGGGGATTTTAGAAATACATGGACCAGATCCCAGCGCTGAAAGAAGAGTTGCACATCGCGATCGACTCGATGATCGAAACAGAGGTACGTTGTCTACCGCATCGACTATGGTGTATTTTTATTGATATCGCGATTGGCTCGTGTAGAAAATCGCCGCGAGCAAGAACGATGCGCGACTCGAGGTTGGTCTATTCATCTCCTGTCATTACTTACTCTCAGTCCTCTGACGCAATTTTCAATCCCTTAGCAATGCGATGTCATCGACATTGGCTTGGCCGACATGTCGGAGCACCGTGCGGCGCATCCCGAAGAGGTATGGCACCACTTTTGATCTCCCAGTGGTTATGTCGAGAACTTACCGTTCGTACCCGTGTGATAGTGGTCCCATGAAGCGTACTTGAGTCTCGAGCGTCGTCGCCGTCGCGAGGTTGAACAGCGCGCGCGTGAAGCCGAGATTGCACTGCTGCGACAGACTGCATTGCGTGAAAGCGTGAGCCACGCCAAGTCACTTGAGGCCGACATCACAGGCCGCACGCCGTCCGAGCTCCAGTCGCTCGCCAAGGACTTGGACTCGGCGACGCGCGACAAGGAGCAAAAGGCTGCTGACCAGACCAACGAAATGGTCTGGCATCCGTACGTGATCATTGATTGGGTCGAGACTGGTATACAGAGGTGCTGACGACATGGGTTTTGTTATGTGTAGTGTTTTGCGCGAACTCGTGCCTCTGCAGAGTCTGAATGTAGAGTGGGAATCGTGGCGCGACCACTAGTTATTTACGTATTCGTTAAAAATCGCTATCCGACTGGAGACCTGGACCACAAAAATACAGATTGGAGCACGTGCTGGATATGATGTTTCTGAATACTACGTCGTATTGTGCCGAGTTGAATTTGGTGGATGATCTTCATGTGCTGATTGCACGAGGAGTGGAGGTTACACCTCCTAGCTCTGGTCCCGTCGGTATGGCTTCTCTGCACGCCACGATCTACGTGTGTGCCTCGTCGAATTTGCTGATTCGCCCGCTGGTCGGCTTCGTCCACACGAAGTCTCGGCCGTTAGCCGCTGAAGCCGCACACCGCATGGCCGAGCCAAGGGTTTTTGATGCTTCCGCTTGGCGCCTGCGAGAAGCGACGCCGCTATACCTGGCTTTGTGGACGGAAGTCAACGTTCTGTTTGCAATGCAATGTGAGCAGCACTCAGACGGAAATTCCTATAGGACTTGCAACCAAAAATCCAAACCCAAATCCAAATCCAGCTACGATGATACACGCCGTTTAAAATCGCAGACAAAAGTGAAGTGATGTGCTGGGATAAACGACTTGTACCATAGCGGATTGCAACCCAGAAAAATCGAGGTGGTGGCATGGGGACAGGTGTAGAGCTACAATTCTTGCCCCTGCTGGACTCAATACACATAGTATGCTTCCCGCTAGCAGTATGCCATGTGCAGACACTCCATGCACAAAATCTGTCACTTGTGATCGCCTTCATGCGTGCTCATTTTCTTCATTTTTATCATTTTCTTTGCGTGATTTCCTGGTATTCACACTAATATATGTGACTGTGGCTGTTATTGTCCTTCCTTCGGGTATTGAGTTTTACTCTATGAACCATACCATCGTTGATCCTGCTCCAGCCACAGCGATGCACTGGTAGAACCCCGTTGGGGTTACTGCACTGACCAGCGGAACATCGAACGCCGATGACATTCTCATGTTCTGCTGCTAGTGCTGTGTACGACCAAAAGGTCATCAGTTAACTCAGTGACCAACACTCTACCCCTAAAAAGCGCTTTTTGTGTCAAGAGCCTTCTATAGAGGGGTAAACTGTACTCCTGTTCCATTCCCTTCACTGGCTGTGCTTGGATCTCCTCACCTTCCTCACGTCAAGCGAACTCTCCTTATCCCTCACTCGCCCAAGTGTCTGCTAGCCATCATGTCGTACGCCATGCAGAAGCCCGAGAACGCGCTCAAGCGCGCGCGCGAGCTCATGCACGTGCCCAACGTCGACGCGGCCGTGCGCAAACGCTCCAAACGCAATGCGCTCGAGATCCTCCACGACGCGTTGGTCGCCAAGAAGTTTCGCACGTGGCAGCCGCTCCACGAAGAGCTCATGCGCCTCTACCTTGATCTTTGTCTCGAACAGCAGCTCGGCCGCATCGCGAAAGACGGGCTTCACCAGTACCGCAACCTCTCTATCGCCACGAACCCCGCGTCGCTTGAGAACATTGTGACCTACTTTGTCGCGCAGACCGAAACCCGCCTTGCCCAAGCCAAGCAGCAGAGCGACACCATGATCCTCGAAGCCGCAGCGGCCGTGGACTTGGAGGCCGCGCAGACCCCCGAGGCCGTGATGCTCTCGACCACGTCGTTTGACTCGTCAAGCGACCGCACGGACCGCGAAGTGGTGGTGCCATGGCTCCGCTTCACGTGGGAGACGTACCGCACGGTGCTCGACATTCTCAAGAACAACTCGAAACTGGAGACGCTCTACAAGACCGTGACGCTCAAAGCGTTTGACTTTTGTGTCGAGTACCAACGTAAAATCGAATTTCGGCGGTTGTGTGAGATCTTGCGCAACCATTTAAGCGCGCTCCAGAAACACTCGAGTGCCCCCACGAGTCAATCCACTCGACAGATGCGGGCGTGGGACGGGTTCACGATCGATACGGTCGAAAAACTGCTAGAAGTGCGCTACCGGCAGCTCCAAGTGGCCACCCAACTCGAGTTGTTTTCCGAAGCGTTCCGAACCATTGACGACATCAACAACATTATGAATCTAGTGGACCAAGTGCCGCGCCTCGAGCTCATGGCGACCTACTACGAAAAGCTCGCGCAGATCTTTTTGGTCTCGAAAAACTATTTGTTCCACGCCTATGCGCTGTACAAGTTTTACGCCTTGCGCGTCGGGGGTCTCCGAGGTATGGACGGCGCCCAGACGCTCAAGACGTTGGCGTCGCGGATTAGTGAAGACGAGCAGCATGCGCTGGCGACGCGCGTGGTGCTGGCCGCGCTGTCGGTGCCGCTCGTGGATTTCGAGGCCGCGCTGGCCGCGGACGAATCCGAGACGACGCAGAAGGATTCGTCTGCGCAGTCGAGCGCTGTGCGCGAAAAGCACGCGCGCATGGCGGCGTTGCTAGGCTACGCCACGACCCCGACGCGCGCGCAGCTGCTCGATGAGATTGAACAGGCCGGAATTCTCGCCCAGGCGACGCCCCAAGTCGCGTCGATCTTCCAGCACGTCGAACGCGACGAGGTCGATCCGCTCCAGATTGTCGCGCAGGTCGCACCGTCGTTGGCGGCGTTGCGGGGCACGCCTGCGGCCTCGTACATTGACGCCGTTGAGCGACTGGTCGTGCGCCGCGTGCTGTTTCAGCTCACGCGTGTGTACTCGAGCGTCACGATCGCCCACCTCAAGACGCTCTTGAGTGGCTTGCACGTGAGCTATCACGACATCGAGCAGCTCATTGTGCGGTCGCGGTCGTTGAGTACGGTCGCCCACGCGAGCGCGCCGAGCCTCACATCGCTCTACCAAAAGCACGGCGCTGCAGGCAGCGTCGAGTCGTCGACCGCAGCGGCAGCCGCCACCGCTTTGCGGACCAAGATCCGCATCGATCACGTGCAGCAGTGCATCCGCTTTAGCGAGGCCGTCGAGCTCGAGGCAAATCCGGCTCAGCTCACGCTCTTGGGCGAGCGGCTCTCGCGCGTGCTCCGCAAGGTCTCTCCGCCCAACGCGGACACTGAGGCCGCGACCCGCACCCGCAAGGCACTTTTTGCCTCAACGCGATCGTCGCTCCCGTCGACGCGGGCCAAAATGGTCGAGCGTCGCGAGATCATCGAGCGCCGCAAAGAAGAATTGGAGCGTCTCCAGCACGAGAAAATCAAATCCATGGAGAAGAAGCGGTTCGAGTACGAGCAGACGCGGCAGCAACTGGAAAAAGAGCGGTTGGAGGCCGAAGCCAAGCGCCGCGAAGCCGACAAGAAGCAGAAAATCAAGGACGAAATCGCGCTCAAAGAAACGCGGCAAATGCTCGACAAGCTGGGGCGCAAAGACCTCGAGAACATTGACTTGGAGACCATTGACCGCGAGGCGTTGATTACTGAAGCGAAGGAAAAAGCCCAAAAAGCGAAGGAAGACGCCCAGCGCAAGCTCCGCGACTCGGCGCGGCGGCTCGACTATATCATTCGCGCGACGCGCGAGGCCGAGCAGCCGATCCTTCAAAAGCAAATTGCCGACGAAAAAGCCACGGCCAAGCAGCTCTACGAACAGCACTCGGCCGAGACCTTGGCAGCCGCTCAGCAGCAGCACGCGTTTGCGCTGACCGAGAAAGCGCGGCTTGCAGCAGCTTTGCCGGTCGCCAGTGGGTTTGTCGCGGGCCACGTCGCGCGGCGCAAGGCGCTCTACCAGAAGACGGCCGAAGAGCAAAAGAAAAAGGCGACGCTGGTGCGATTGGAAAAACGCGTCGCTCACGCCAAGGAACGTTACGACGACGAGCAGGAGCGGATCCGCGAGGAGCAAGAGGAGGAGGAACGCCGCCAGCGCGAAGAGGAGGAAGCACGCGAGCGCGAGCGCCAGGCCGAGATCGACGCCGAGCTCCGCCGTCAGGAAGAAGAAGAAGAAGAAGCGCGTCGCGCCGAGGAAGAAGAAAAAGCAGTGGCCGCCAAGGAAGCCGAGCGCGAGCGCGAGGAGCCGCCAAGCGGCGGTGGCCTCCGCCGCTTTGGCGGTGATCGAGAAGGTAGTGCGTACCGTCCGCCGTCGCGTCGTAGCGATGTGGAGGAGAGCGGAGCCGGCGGAGGAGGCGACTGGAAGAGCGTCGGACCGTCGCGGTCGGCAGCACCGGACTCTGGTCGCTGGGAGCGTGCGGGGCCGCCGTCGCGCAGCAGCGACGACCGCTTTGGTTCGCGCTTTGGCGGTGGCAGCGACCGTGACCGTGACGGTTTCGGTGGAGGAGGAGGAGGCGGTCTCCGCCGTTCGTTTGGCGCTGACCGGGACGATGGCGACCGTGACCGCGACGCGCCCCGTGAAGGAGGCGGACTCCGCCGGGCGTTTGGTGGCGACCGCGCCGAAGGAGGCGGTGGCTTGCGTCGTGGGTTTGAGGGCGGCGACCGGGACGGTCCGCGTGAAGGCGGCGGCTTGCGTCGCTTTGGGGGAGACCGTGAAGGCGGCGGCGACAGCGGCGGCTTGCGTCGCTTTGGCGGAGACCGTGAAGGCGGCGGCGACAGCGGCAGCTATCGTCGTCCGTTTGGCGGAGACCGCGATCGCGATGGTCCGCGTGAAGGCGGTGGCCTCCGTCGTAACTTGGGTGGTGGCGAGCGCGATGGTCCGCGTCGGGAAGGCGGTGACCGTGAGCGCGATGGTCCGCGTCGGGAAGGCGGTGACCGTGAGCGCGACGGCGGTGCGTACCGCCCCCCGCGGAGTGGCGGCGACCGCGAACGCGAGCAGACGCGCGCGCCCGATTCTGGTCGCTGGCGGTAGAGTAGACACTGTGTCTATACTATCTTCATGGTGTCCGTTGTGCCCTCGGTGGGTCTCTTGTACGATGCGTCTAGGTAGTAGAAATGGATGATCTCTGTGTGGCCTGAGACCGTGGGTTCTCGAGGCGACGCGACACTGTGCGGAAGGAATACAGCAACCGTGTATTTGAGAAAGAGACGAAGAGAGAGACGTATTTAAACTGGACAACAAGCAAGCAGCAATTGAATAATTGGAAACTTGTTTGTGTGTGGCTATTGATGGCCTAGGCTGTGCTGTGACTGGCAGTCCACGTCCACGTGAGACCGTGGGACGGCGTGGGCACGAGCAGCCGCAGCTGTGGATGCTGCTGCTGCAAGAGATTACTAGTAGTCGGCAGTGGCAGCGCGTCGGGCTCTGGTGCGCGCCTCGAGGGAGCCGAAGGAGCCGACAGAGCGATGGGACGAGTGGGTTTCGCTTTGGCAGTGGAGGTCGTCGTGGCTACAGGTCGGCACGCCAAGCGATAGACTTGGAAGATGAGTACACTCGCAGCCGGCGAGAACGGCGAGCGGAAGACGCGCGATTGGGCGACGATCGAGACCACGACGCGCAGCGCCTGCAGTGCCATCAGCGGCAGTGGCACTACCAGCGTCGAGACCTCGTCGGTGTCGCCATCATCGTCCTCCTCCACCTCACTGAAGTTGCTGGTCGTGGTCGTGGTCGTCGTTGTGGTTGCGGAGGGCGTCGTGGATCCCCGACGAGATGCTGGACTGGCAGACTGCACCAGCCAGAGTTCCGTCTCACTCACACCAATCCGTGCTGCCGTCGCATCGTACGCCAACACAAATGATGCGATACCGTCGTAGCGGCCTTTGACAAATGCCGCCTCGTATGGGAACATGGCACTCAACCACTGCATGAGTGTCGGGAGCGGCGCGCGTCCGCCGGGCGCCTGACGCAGCAGCGACGCGATTGCATCCAAGGACTGCGGAATGAGCTGTTGAATCGTGCGTGGAAAGACCACGCGCTGGGCGTCTGTGAGATTGTGCACAATGCACCGCAGCGGGCCTGTATCCGCATTCGCGTCGGGATCGGGATCGGCGTCGACCCACGCGAGGCCGTGGGCCGCGCCATAGTGGTGGAAGATCTTCTTGAGCTGCAGCAACGGCGTCGCCGCCGCGTAGAACGCGGCTTCTTCCACCGGATGGTGCGCAAAGAACCGCGCGAGTTCGGTGACACCCACGGCGCCGCCGCTCGCAAACACAAACGCCGCGACCGCCTCCATCCTGCTGTCCAACTGAGGGAAGAGGTTCGGATGAAGGAAGATGCTGATCATGGATGATGGGGAGAGTGGAGTGACATGCGTCGATGTCAATGAAACGCGGGAATGGGACAAGGTACGTTTTGTTCGATGTTTTTGTGCCTCTTGATGGGGTCATTTGGTGTCACGGTACAGGATCTACTGTATACTACCAGTACTTGGATCTATGACTGCGCTGATCGCAATTGGCGGAGCGAGCCGTGACAGAACGCATGAGTTGAGGGTGGTGACGAGTCTCGGTTGATACCAAACGGACTGAGACTGGTATCACGGAGTTTGAAAGACAGAAGCGTCAGCAGCCGTTCTCGTCAATGCACGTGCTCTCAGTCGCGCAACGATCTAGGCCATGCAACGATGGCTCAGGAGTCACTCCACTAGCAATCTCTTGTTAGCACACTGACAAGAGATTGCTAGCATACGAGCCGTGCGACGCGAGCCCAAGGGGTGAGTGAGCGCGCGAAACCGACTGCTTCTGACTGAGGAACCGAGGTCGCGATTTTTGCGCATAGACAGGGCAAGATATGACGTTTAAGTCAGTATATTTGACTGGGCTAGTACCTTAACTAGACTAAAGTACTGATATAAAATTCATAGCCTCCACCCAACAGTTACAGTCTTTTTCTTCGCATCTCAGTTTCTTATTCGCTTCATGGACGCCGCACCCGCCCACCCGGATCGATTACATATGTATGGTACTCGCCACGGCTGTGAAGCCAGGTTTGGGTTGGACAAATTTGAATGGTGACGGCTGGTAAACAGGCGTGTCTTAAGAGCGCATCACGGTCTGACGATCCGTGGCGCGAGAAGAGGAACGGTAGAACTACCGGTACTGTACTCCTACAGTCTCGTATCTGATAACAAGCGGACGACAAGCATACGGCGCTGAGGCGGGACAGCTGATCTGCTGATCCGTTTCAGCTCAGCTCGCCCTCTGCTGTCACCCAACAATCAAGAGCGCACTGGTCAACCGCGCTCCAGACTGACCAGACGAGAGGTCCATTCCATTCGCAGTCCGTTCGCAGACTAGGACCATTTGCGGCAGCACGTTCAGCACGCAAACCGGATCATGTAATGTTTCCTGTTTGCCTGGTCAGTAAAGATTCGAGGAACAGCGCTCGTGTCCATCATCACCCAAGAAAACGCTTTAGTGCTGCTGTAGCCGCTCTCCACTCATCTCAGCGAATCTTTCGGCTCACTGCCCGGTTATGTGCAACTGAGCTCAACAAATAAAGTGGGTTCGTTCTGGCCTCAAGTGCGAACCGGCGTCTTCACTTCACACATCGGCAGTACCACCACCACTGACGCTGGCACCGCATTAGACTCTCATAGTCCCATTGCAACTCTTTCTCCACCGCTGACAAGTTTTCTCACTGCTCCTCTGCCCTCCTCTGTTGTCATCTCCATCTCTCCAATGCTGCCGGATGAGATCCCGTCCTGCGTGGATCCGATGACATCCAACCCATCGACGCCCAAGAGCGCCACGCAGTTGCACGATGCCTACGCGACGCCCAGTCCCAACAAGCGCTCGTTCAGCTCCATGAACGTGTCCCCATCGAACAGAAGAGAGCAGTCAAAGAATGCACCAAGGTGTGTGCTCATTGACCGTGACAGCCGTCTAGTTCAGCGCCACGACTCGGTTGAGCCGCTGCGCAAGCCTCCAATAGACGAGATCCCACTGGCGGACCTCATCTTCTGGCTTGGTGATGCGACCACGGGTCAACTAGTGTGCCATTGCGCGTACTGCCACATGCCAGGGTCCACGAGAAGACCACCCCGCCGCCGCGGTTGCTTTCTGTTTATTCCGTCATCTAGGTACTCGGGGTTATCTGCCAAGATTCCTGTGATTGCACTGCCACGCATTGAAGGTTTATACTGATATTTTACTAAAAAACGCCTAGTTTCAATAAGAAGCTCGTATCATGTGCAATCCAACTACACAACCGAACCCGCCCGTACCGGACCGCTCGCCGAATTGAATCCGCACGGCCGCCGTTCGTTTATTGTTTTTCGGTTGATATATAAGAATCAGCAGCGTCTCACAGCAGCCCTGCGTCGAGGCATTTGTTGACGGCGTCATCAATCATAGTACAGTCTTCCATGGGCGATGGTACTGGTAACGAGAGCCGTGGAGATTCGATCTTGACTTCGTGACCACGAATCTGAGCCGAGACACTTCTAGAAAGTAAATCCACCACCAGCACACACATATCTGCTCAATGCATCGACCGTGAACGAGAGTACCTCACTGAGCGTCTCCGCGTCTCATCATGAACCCTACGACGAAAGTTGGGCCGCACAGTACGTTGTAGAGCTACCCGCGATCGCGCATTCGAACGATCGAGATTCACGAGATTCGCCGGCGCGACCGTCGCAGCTGGAGTCGCCTCGAGGCATCGTGTGGGCGGGACTCGATCCATCACAACCGCTTCGATTTTCGAATTCTTCTGGTCAGTAAAGAGCCATCACCGTCAGCCAAAAGATAACAGGGATATTGCAAAGTGGACTTGGGTCGAAACTTTGCGCAAAAAGTGGTACAAGGTGTTTTATACACCTGAAGAATACACTCAGCTGCAAGTTGAAGTAGACATAATAGAATAAGGGGAATATTGCAAAAGGTGACTCAAATCGTGAATCCTTGCAAAGGTGATACACATTGTTTTAAACAGATTAAGGAAAC
>JAADVD010000309.1:0-35236 GCA_023334535.1 Pythium vanterpoolii
ATCGATTTGGTGTGGCGCCTGGGTACCGCTGGGACGGCGTTGTGCGTGGCAGTGGATGGGAAGAGAAACTCATGCTGCGTGCCAATACGCAGAGTGCCCAAAGTGACGAGGCCTACCGCTATGCGGTCGCCGACATGTAGTCTGAGAGACGTAGAAGCACTTGATTTATAGAGTAGATACTTTATAGAGTAGATACTGCTCTGACGTCGAACGCTCGACCAAGGATCCAGAAAAATGAGTGATCAGATGCAAATGAGAATAAAATTGAAGATTCGTGATTTCGGAGGTCGTCGGTATTCGCAGAATACAATAATCAGACCTGTGATCCGGACGTAGACGAGCGTGTCGAGTGAAGAGCGACAAAGTCAGTCTTTTGGACCATTGCATGTGGCGACTCAATGACCACCGACTCCAGAGGAGCCTCTGCAGCGGCATGATCGCTGGTGACCAGTTTTACCCCCGGATAATCATCCGGCAACGGATGCGACCGAGGGTTGTAGACGAAGAAATACAGAATGACTTGGAAAATGCTGATGCAGAATGCACACGAGCTTGGAATGAGAATGAGCCACTTGCGCACGAGCGTCGAGTACGTGATCCAGATGAGATTGTTGGTCGCCCCCATGCAGACCATATGGATCGGAATGAAGACGGCGGATTTGTGCTTGAATACCTGGACGATTTTGACCAGTGGCGAGCCGTACATGAAGAGACCGGTGACATTGCCCATGATGCCCGCGACTTGGGCAGCGGCATGGCGCGTTTGTCCGGTAAACCCCAAGCCACCGAGGATCACGTAGAGCGACGTCACGAGAATCACGCCACCGGCGATTGCCATGACGCGGTGCACCGACGCGCGGTCTTTGGTCCACCGATAATAAACCACGACGTACGTCAAGGCGATAAAATCGCCCGCGACAAACGTCACAAAGACGGGCACGTAGTTTTCATCGAGATAGCCATACATCATCCTATACAAGAGAGAGAGAGAGACTCAGCATCAGCGGTCACTAGAGACTAACTACAATGGAGATCCGAGAGGGGTAAGCGTACCACATATTAGCATTGACCAGCACGGCCAACAGCGGCACCATGGACATGACGCCGGTGTCGCGCTCTTTGTGCATTTTGTAGACCATGGGCGTGGGGCTCAATAGCATAAAGAGCGACGAACAGGCCGCGACATAGCGGAATATCTGGAGCACAATGGTCATCGTGGATGGGTGCGGACGATGCGTCGAAACGAAACGGAGAGTGGCCTTCGAGTAGAGATCGAGTCGGCACGTCCATGGCGTCGTTCCGTAATCAGCTGTGCCGTCCAATCCAATCCAATCCAATCCAATCGACGGGCCAGACATGTGGACCTGCTCGTAATCTCGCTGATTCACAAGAAAAAGATGATGCACTGGCGCTGTTCACTTGTTGGAATGCATATATGTATCTATATCGGTTTAAGGAGGTGTATCTCTTGGATACTTGGCGAGGAGAGCGCGTGGAAACCACCATGCACGTGGTGGTCAGTACTGGAAGGGGACGGCGCGATCACGACCTCCAGCTGTGGAGCGTCGGTTGTGTCGGCGTCGGGTCCAATAGCCGGGTCTTTTGCAGTCTCGATAATGAGCGGATGGGTCTTGGGGTTGAAGACGAAAAAATAGAGCACGACTTGAAACAAATTGCCCGTCAATGCAAAGAAACTGGGTACGAGGATAATGTACTTGCCCGTGACACAGGCAAATAACACCCACGCGGCGTTGTTAATAGCGCCGGCACAAATCAAGTGGATTGGGATAAATGCCGCCGACTTGTACTTGAACACGTGGAAGATTTTCTCGAGCGGCGATGCGTACATGATGGTCCCGGTCATGGCCGACAGGGCACCTGCCGTGTTGGCGACACCTTGGTGGGTCTGCCCTGTGTATCCCAACCCAGCAAGAACTGCGTACAGCGACATCAGAGCCATAGCGACGCCACCGACAGCAAACACACGATGGGCCTTGCGACGATTGGCGGTCCATCGGTAAAAGACACCGATGAAAAAGCAGAGGAAAATGTCGCCGGCCAAGAACGTTGCAAACACGGGGAAGTAGTTATTATCGAGGTAGCCGTACATCATCCTATGATCCATATCACACACAAGGTTAAATGATGCGAGCTTGAAGAGACGCATGATGTGATATCGTACCACATGTGGGAATTGACTAGCACAGCGACGAGTGGGACGATGGACATGACCCCCGAGTGTTGGTCTTTGTGAATTTTGTAAACCATGGGGGCGGGGCTCAGCAGCATGAAGAGCGATGTGCAGGACGCGAAGATGCGCGAGAACTCGAGGAGGGCAGTCATGGCTGGTGTAACCACGGGGGTACACTGTACACTGTGGCGCTGGGTTATCGATTGCACAATGGCTCTTCGACTAGATGGTACAAGTGGTTTCTGTGGGCAAGCTGATTACAAGGTTTAAAACACCTTGTAATCAGTGATTACGTCATAGAGTCAGTCAAGCGAGGACAATTGTCAGAAGTGTACCCATGTTGAAAATGGATACTTTTTCGCAGGTGTCTATTCTATTGGCTTGTCTATCATCTGGAAGTATGTATCATACGACCATATCAAGTGCACCCTGCGCCACCGTCGGCGTCTGGATTGTCAGGTAATGACCGCTCTCCATGTCACACCCGTCTACCTCTGCTGATGACGGATCCTCGAGCTCGGAGTTATCGTCGTCGGTCGACGCCGTGCTTTGCCGCTCCTCGGACTTGTCCACAAACGGATGGGTCCTGGGGTTGAACACGAAAAAGTAGAGCACGACTTGGAAGAGGCCGGCGCTGAGCGTCACGATGTTGGGCACGAACATGAGCCATCGACTCGTGAGGCTCGCATAAATTATCCACATAATGTTGTTGATTGAGCCGGCGACGACCATTTGGATTGGAATAAACGCGGCCGACTTGTGCTGAAAGACAAGCTTGATCTTCTCGAGCGGTGAGGTGTACAGTACGAGCGACGAAGAGATAGCGATGAAGCCTGCAAATTTTGCGGCCTCCGTGCGTGTCTGACCCGTGAGTCCTGACCCGCCCGCGATTGCGTACGCCGTCGCCACGAACAGCGCACCACCAAAGAGCGCGAGCAGTCGGTGGGTCGCGGGGCGGTCTGCAGTCGAGTAGTAGAAGGTCGCCACGTAGCAGGCCGCAATTAAAGTGCCGATCGCAAACGTCGTGCATACGGGGAAGAAAATTTCCTCAAGATAGCCATACAGCATCCTGCGCAAAGTCAACATGTGAGCGAATAGTTGGAGGTGCAGTCGACCAACATATGTTACGTACCAGGTGTAGCAGTTGTAGACCATAGCGAGCAGCGGGAAGATGGACATGTGGCCGGTCTTCTGGGTCTTGTAGATGCGATAGACTGTATGTGAGGGGCTGAGGATCATCATCATGGACGTGCATGACGCGAGCACGCGGAAGATGTCGATGACCAGCGTCATTCTTGTTGAGCAGACGAATGGAGGTCAAGGGATCTTGAGAAATGACCTTCGAGGACATGACCACCTCCCAGCCTCCATCATAGTCGCACCATTGTTGGGCATATGCGGCGCGTTTAGGGAGGGAGCCCCCGGCTTGCCATGATGGCTAATAGCAGCGCACGTTCTCCGTCATGTAACGCGAACGTAGTGTATTCTTATAGCTTTCAATGTGGCCGCAAAAGCGGTGTATTCTTGTAGCTTGCAGCAGCGTCCATGTGACCGCGAGTTGCTGAGATGAATCTACTCAAAGCACTAAGGCCACAGTCGGGAATCCCAGGCTCAGCTCAGGCGTTTCCTTTGATGCATGGCGTGCGTCTAACGCACGGGACGCTGCGATTTCGTTCTCAGATCCGAAAGACTTCGGTTCCGTTTCGCGGAGACGCGAATAGCCATTTGATGTATTCTGGGATTTCAGGAATCGCTCGCAAGTGAGTGCATTTTTAACGCATTGGTGGAACGAAAGATATGAGACGATGCACTTGGATTAAATCGGGATTCGATCTGTAGTAGGCGTAATGCTATTTTTCAGACCAACTATTCTAGCAGCGAGTTCAGCTGTGGGTATGAGGGCGTTCTGCGAAGACCATTTTTACACTTGCATGTGCGGAGCCGTCGTTTCATCAACCGCCTTGGGCGTCACGATTGACACGTACGTCGGGCTCTCGAGGTCACCGTCGTCGTCCATTGGCGTCGGCATAAGATCTTCCTCGCCTTCACTGACGGTAGCCCCTTGGTCCTTCCAGTCCTCTTGGAGCGGATGGCTCTTGGGGTTGTAGACGCAAAAGAAGACTATGATCTGGAAGACTCCGACGACGAGCATGATCACATTGGGTACGAGCATAAGCCACTTGCGTGCGAGTGATGTGTAGACGACCCACACGGCGTTGTTAATCGTGCCGGCGATGACCATGTGGATCGGAATAAAAACGGCCGATTTGTGCTTGAAGACCTTGGCGACTTTTTCTAGTGGCGACGAGTACAGGACTAGCATGGCCACAATAGCAATGTACCCAGCAAAACGGGCAACGTCATCGCGAGCTTGGCCTGTGTACCCGTAGCCGCCCAGCAGAGCGTAGACCATTGCAGCGAGCGATACGACGCCAAAGGTCGCAAGCAGCTTGTTGGCGTTGGCGCGTTGTGCTGTCCACCGGTAGAACGTGAACACGTAGACGACCGAGACGGCTTCACCGACCGCAAACGTACTGAACACGGGAAACATGTTGCCGTCAAGGTAGCCGTACAGCATCCACGCGTGGCAGTTGAACGCGACTGCAAGCAACGGAAAGATGGACGTATGGCCGGTGGTGTGGGTCTTGTAGATGCGGTAGACGGTCGGCATGGGACTAAGGATCATCATCAGCGACGTGCAAGCCGCGAGCACGCGGAAAACATCGATGACGGCGCCGACAGTCATGGTGGATGTGGTGAGTTTGAGCTTAAGCTTGAGATGTCTGTTTGAGGCGAAGACAAATGCGGAATGGCCTCACTCTGTCGCTGTTGGGTCTCCATTCCCTTGCATCACCAAGAGCCACGCATATGTGTGGCGAACTCCCATGTGGATGGCACCCCGCGGATCTCCTGGCGGAACACTCTTGTCGCTGCCACGGAGCTAATAAGAAGATGTCGCATGGGCCGCCCCACGACGTGTGTGCTGCAATGCAGTAGCGGCACGTGGTCGTGCTGTGATTTCTAGTCGTGCTAATCCAAGCACCAGCCAATTGAGGGGAAGGGAGGCTTCGTCTCAGATATGCGTCGATGAGATTACGTCATGGAATCTGGCTGTCAAACTGAGCCCAACGCAACCAATCAAAGCACGCCAGAACATGCATTCTGTGCAGAGTGCATGTATGGTGACGTCATTTTGGCATGTCTAGTCACTCCAATTGTGCACTCCTGGATGACGGAATCCGCATTTCAGCATTCGTCTCGTCAGCAGACTATGGACGATCGTGAGCGGCTCATTTTTACTTCACTTACCCACGGCGCCTACTACTCTAATGTTACCGACTAACTTTCAACGCCATGTGCTCTGACGTCGCACTTGTCAGCTTGAGCCACTACGTCCTTCCGTCTCTCTCAATCTCACGTGTCGTTCAAGTGGTAGCGGTCCATGTCTTCTTTCGCCATTACGGCTAGCGTGACGGTGATCGCTTCTGCGACCGGTCAGCATTATTATCAGCAGAATTGTAGTACGATCGGCACCGCGAGGCGGTGACCTCTGTCTTGTCTCTCGCTACGGCTTTAGCATCGCGATCAGCACAAACGACAGTAATGCGCCAACGCAGAGCCCTAGCGACAGCAGGAAAAACATGAGCGTCCCGCCCAATTCCTTTTCTTTGCTGCCGACGAGCACGCGCGGGTACTGCATTAAAGCCTGGGTGCTCACGAGGCCGTTCGTGTACCCACACACCACCAAAAATATGGCCGAAAACGCGTCGCTCTTGAACAGCACGATCGAGATCGTTTCGTGGTGCTGGTTCTGGAGGTTGCAAAACATAAAGAGCGGACAAAACGCCGCGCGCGCGACGGCCGCCAAGAGTAAGTGGCGTGCGCTGAGGATCGGCACGGACGCCGCGGTCCATCGACCGAGAAGGTCGCAGGTATTGAAGACTACAAACCCGACCGGCACAAACAGATCCCGAAAGAAACGGCCTTTCTCAGGTGTGCTCGAGTGGAGCAGCGAGGTCACGCCGGGGAACACCGCGACCGAGAGGGCGAATACAAGAAAGACTGTCGCGCCGTAGTACCGAATTTTGTAAATCATGTCGACGAGGTACAGATCCTTGTCTTCATCATCTTCACTGTCTTGGTCATCACGCACGCCGTCGAGTAGTTTCTCCCTCGCCTGTGGATCGCCGTTCTGTTTGGTCGCGTCCAGATACGGCTTGTCTTTACTAGTGGTGTGGTGATGATAGTGGCGAAAGAGCGGCATGCGCGTGAGGGTGAAAAACGCAATGGTACTAAGGAGCACAACCACAAACACAAACACGAAGTACACAAAGGCACTGAGGTCGGCATCCGCAGAAAGCGCATGGAGCAATCCCCAGGATGGGTTCTCTGAATAGCCGTCGCCGTCGGCCGCGAGGATCACGACATTCGACACGGCGACGACGACGCCGGCCATGGCTTGGCCCGAAACCACGGCCTGGGTGTACTTGGGGGGGAATGTCGAGACTAGCCGCAGCAGTGCGTCCTGCATGAGCGTATTGGCCGTGCTCACGACCACAATACTGAGCATTGTGAGCTTAAAGAACTCGACGCCGTGGAACTCGGGCCGGCGCGTGAGCAGACTGTGGCCCAGCATCACCGCGAGCATAACGATCTCGGCGCTAAAGATGGTCTTGACCGGCCCTGGCATGCGGTTCGCAATGAACAGCGTGCGCACGAGCATTGAGAGCAGCGTCGTGATGAAAAACCCGGTGCTGAACCAGTTGACGAACGATTCTTCGTACGGCGTGTCGATGAGGCGCTCGTGGAAGTACTTTTGCGCCGTGACAAACACGTTCCACGCGAGCGCCGAGGCGATGCCGGTGACGAAGAGAATGACCCACACTACATGGGCGGCAGCCGCAGAGTGCGGCAGTGTGTGGCGCGTTGGTGCGACCATGGAGGGCGAGGCGAGAGCTTGTTCTTTGTCGAAGCTGATTGGGATCTGACATAGAGATCTTCAAGGTCAATGCGGAATGTTCGCGCAACCTATTCTTCTTCGAGCAACATTCGAGCGACCAACCACAACTTCAAGGACCTTACCAACGTTATCCCAGGGACCATTCTTCATGGTCGGCAACTCAAGCCTGACTCGTGCTGGGGATAAAGGCCGAGAGCGAGGGTGGACGGCTCAGGCAGTGCTTGTGAGTGCGCGGAGATTCTTGTGGTCGCGTTGTTTGCAACGATCTGCATTAGGGAATTCGGGGGGGGTACTAGTCAAGTAGAGCAGCAACCAAGGAGATGCGAGCTGCCTTGGGAACTGCCGAGGTGTCGGTCTCGTCCCCACCGCAAACCTTAAAGTGGATACTGAGTTTGCATGGAGCGAATCCATTGGTTGTCCAGAATTCTGGCGTCCACGTTGACTGCTGGCGTGAGCTTGTCGAACACTGTGGGGGTCGTCGCCGACCATTACCGGCGTCAGGATGGCCGCGACGAGGCTCGTTTCACAGGTTGCGGAATAAATCCGTTAAAGTCAGTCTTTCTGGTTGGGGGCTCTACGTCCGATGGTCTGTGATGCACACGCCTTCGGACGGTCAGTATGAACTTGAGCGAGGAGGTCCCAGCTCAGGTTTCTTCGTCAAGTCCGGAGGTAAAGGGATTGTGTTTCAATGCAAGGTGAGATTATCGACACCAGCTGTTTTCATGGCGTGTTGAACTGATTAAATGTTGATTGTATCACCTTGTTTTGGTTTTCAAGCACCAAAATCTTGGGATGGAAGCACTCCGAAGACCGTTTTCGAGAGA
The DNA here is from genome assembly GCA_023334535.1 of Pythium vanterpoolii. Taxonomy (NCBI): domain Eukaryota; phylum Oomycota; class Peronosporomycetes; order Pythiales; family Pythiaceae; genus Pythium; species Pythium vanterpoolii. The sequence goes on from JAADVD010000309.1 coordinate 7,976, forward strand.
CCGTCTGCTGCACAGTGTATCGTTCAATTCACCCACACCGACAAGCACACTACCATGGTGCCGTGGTCGAGTGGCGACGAGGAGGACGAGCCGGCGCAGCGCGCGTACGCCGCGTTCGACGACGACGACGACAGTGACGAGGAATGGCTCCCAACCGCCGAGAACAACGAAGAACATGAGAACGATGACGACGACGACGAGCGCTACCACGATGCACCGAACGGCGAAGAAGACAGTGACGATGACGACGACGACATCGACAACGACGGTAATCGACATCTCCACGTGCATCGGCACGCGCACGACGAAGACGATGAGCCCGAAGACGAAGACGAAGAGTCGGTCGAAGTGTGGGTGCCGAGCGCGGCCGCCGAGATCCGCTCGGTGTTGCCGCTCGAAGTCCGCTCGACCGTCGAGCGTGTGTTTTCCGGGCAGACCTTTATGCCCATGCGATTTGTCAAGACTGACATGGAGAGGCGCCAGCAAAAATTGCTGCTCAACGAACGCATCGCCCACCAGCTCAAGTCGTACGAGACCGACCATTACCGAATCCCGCTCACGATGCAGCGGCGCAGCAACAATGGGCGGTCGCGCCAAATGTTTTACGCCCTCGCGCAGCGCGAGCAGTGCGGCCACAACTCGAAAGCGCAGCTGATTAAGCTGCAGGATACATTCCTCCCATTCCAGCAACACAAGCATTGCAAGTCGGTCGACTATGTCGGCGAGCGGCTCTACTGCGGCGAGTTTAATTCGACCGGCACGCGGTTCCTTGTCGCGGGGCAAGTGCCGCATATTCTGTTGTACGACACGATCAACTGGAAACGCCACTCGCTCTTGCCGGCACGCGATGTTCACTGGACTGTGACCGACGCGAAATTCACGCCGAATGATCAGCACGTATTGTACTCGAGTATTACCAGCAATGTGCGCATGGTCGATGTCGACTATGCCAACACGCGGCGCGAAGAAGTGTTTTCGATCAACCGACAAAGTGGCCGTGGCGGCTCGGATTTGCGGTCCATGTACCGCAGCCGCTGTAGCATTTGGTCTCTTGACGTGAACGCCGCGGGCACCGAGTTTGTCGCTGGCACGAGCACCAACTCGGTGGTGCTTTATGACATGCAGACCAAGACGCCCGTGTGCCACGTCGAAGGGCACGACGATGACGTCAACGCCATTGCGTTTGTTGACGGCCCGCTGCACTCGAACGTGTTTGTGAGCGGCTCGGACGATGCACTGATCAAGCTTTGGGATCGTCGCGTGTTGTCGGAATCGAATCGCAAACCGCAAGGTGTGTTCCCAGGGCACATTGATGGCGTGACCTACATTGCGTCGCGGGACGATGGGTACTACTTTTTGTCCAATGCGAAAGACCAAACCGCTAAGCTCTGGGACCTACGCAAGTGCCAGTCGGCAACGCAACACGAGCGCGTGCCGTATTTCCGGAAGCCGTACCACTGGGACTATCGGTACCAAGATTTTCCAGGACTCCGCAAACTGCCGGTGAGCCATCCGCACGACAAATCGGTCATGACATACCGCGGCCATTTGGTCATGGAGACGCTCGTGCGGTGCCATTTCTCGCCGCTCCATACGACCGGACAAAAGTACATTTTCTCGGGCTCGGCCGATGGCCGGGTCTATGTTTACGACACGCTCTCGGGCGATCTGGTCGAGATCTTTGCGATGAAACCCGATGGTCTTACGCGCGACGTCCGGTGGCATCCGTTCGAGCCGACCATTGTGTCGCCCGACTTTTACGGCAAGCTCTGCGTGTGGCAGCGCCAAGAGTGAGCCATACTGGATGCGTACGACAAGGCGGGGGGGGATGTTTCGTGTATAAAGTCTTTTCCTTTGTTGGTGGCGTTCTTCTCCTGAGGCTGCAGTGTCTTTTTAGAGAGCAGTTTGTTTGTTTGTGCGACTGGTGTTGGTGAGATGGTTTGGAATGAAATGGAATGGTCCCTGTGTCTCCCGGTCAGGGTACCTTCTTGGAGACACAGGAGTCCACATATGTTTGTTTCCTCACCTCTGCTGTCGTGCCTGAAACCTGATGTGTTAGCGTTACGAAATCTCTTGGCCAGGTCATCGAGCCACAGTTCAGGACGGGGATCATAACACAGAGGGCTGGAGTGAGTGAGTTGTGGAGATGAAGATTGCCTCTTAAAGCTGGGCTCAGGCCACGGAACCGTACGTCACGGAGTCCTGGTATTCAAATTGGGTTTTCGATTAGCTCTGGGCGCTGCGACAGCTCCTCATAGCGTGGAAGAATCGTAGCTCGGGCTCAGGGCCGTTGATTACAGTGTACTTGAAGGTCTCAATTGCGCCATCGATATCTCATCCCAAGGTATAGAGAATGATGATCTTGGTTCAACATGAACTGCATCCCATACTTACGATAGAGTAGGTGTTTGCGCAGCTGCTCGGACAGATATACCTACTTTAACCCCCCTGTCCTTGCAAGCAGGACACTAGTAGAACTCATCTTCAAAACGCGCAAAGTCAACATCTCCTTTGCATGGTATTCTAGAATAATAATGGGCCGGAGAAAATTAATCTGCTCGCATATTCTGCCGCTCTTGAATTAAGAGCAGGGTTGCCCCTGCTGTGGCGCAACCTGCTTTGCGCAAACGAGTTCTTCGCCAACCTACTGTAAATGCCGGGACACGCATCTTCGGTCAGAAAGAATGATGGTGCAGCTTCAACATGAGCTTCACTACCAACGTGTTTGCGCAACCATTTGGCGTTGGCTTCAACTTGTATCTGTGGTCAAATTTTGTGCCTCGCCATCGTCCTCATTCATTTTCTTGCTTCCAAAGCAACACTCGACCAACAAGACCATCTCCATTTCGTAACCATGACCGTGGAGCGAGCGGCGACTCAGTGGCAGCCCGCCAAGTACCTCGCGTTCGAACGGCTGCGCTTACGACCAGCACTCGATCTACTGGACCGCGTGCCGCAACTGCCCAGTGAGACCACCACCACTGTCGCTTCTGATGACGAAATCCGCATTGTCGATCTTGGTGCCGGTGCAGGAAACATGGCATCGGCCTTCTTGTACGTCAGTTCCTGATTTATGTGTTCCACCCGCTAATAAAAATCATTTTTTTACTTTGTTGCAGGCAACGCTGGCCGCAGGCCCACGTCATCTTCGCGGATTCGTCGGCGGCGATGCTGGCGCGTGCAAAGGCCGACCACGTGACGTCCAACACGAATCAGTTCTCGTACGTCGAAGCGACCTTCGACGCGTTCCACGTAGACGAGCTGGTCGACCTCATTTTCTCGAACTCCGCGTTGCAGTGGGTCAGCGCCGAAGCCCACGCTACGTTGCTGCCCAAACTCATGTCGCTCTTAAAACCGGGTGGCGTGTTGGCGATCCAGCTCCCGGATACGCGCGCACTGCCCGGGTGCCAACTCATTGTCGAGGCCGCGAAGCAGCTCGGGTGGCAGGACGAGGTCGCCGACGTCCGCTGGGTCACGTGTGAGAAGGACACTGGGTTTTACTATGAATTGCTGGCTGGCTCGGGTGCCGGTACACAAGACATTTGGACCACGACCTATGCTCAGATTATGGAGGGCGAGAACCCGGTCGTTGATTTTCTTTCGTCGACGGCGTTGGGGCCGTACTTGGAGGCGCTTGGTGGACGAGGCTCCCCACGTGCAATGAAGTTGGAGGCGACCTATCGAAAGCTGGTTACTGAGGCGTACGTTAAGCAGAGTGACGGCCGTACGATCTTCAACATGACGCGTGTCTTCCTGCTCGCGACCAAGGCACAGGCTTGAAGGATACATATCAGCACAACATATAGGAAAGAGGCAAGGGGATTCACGGTAATTCGCAGTGGATGTTGGACTGCAGACGAGGTGAATAAAAACGATTATGGCGATCTTCATGTCGTAAAGTCGAAAAAGATGAGAAACAGGTTTAACTGCCCCCGGGGAAGGCGTAGTTCCTTTTTTGGTTTTCCAAAAAAGGGTAACTTGTCGGACGCCGCACGTAAACAGATAATTACCTGGGAGTTTACGGAGAAACAATCATAAACAGTCTTTCAGTGCGAACATTAAACGGCTTTTCAGTCTTAAAACCGTATCGATGGACTCGTGGTTGATCTGCTCGCCTTAAAGCAACTGCTGGTGTGAGTCCACAAATGCACGTTCAAAGTCACAACCAAGCTTGCGACCGTGTACGCATAGTGATCAGGTGACATTCTCGCAGACTCCATCTCGATCAGACGATTCATAGGATCGCTCTTGAAGACATCATCAACTGCACGGTCGGAGCCCATTTGAAGGGGATTATTGGACTGAAGCATCCACCCAGCAACTAGGTCGGATTGGCTCAGATCGTTTGCCGCGTAAAACGTCTCACGGTCTTCAACCTTCTTTGCAGCTGCTTCACGAGACGACCGAGCATGTGCTTCACGTCAAATCCGTGCGTGTCTTGCGGCTGCATCCAATTTACGGAGCGGAGGTAGCCAATGCAGGGGCGGTGTTTGAGTAGAACGTGGCGGAGCAATTGTTGGGCGTTGCATTCTTGATCACAACACTCATAACTTACAAGCAGGGCTCGACAACTGCTTCCATAGTAACATAGTAACGTGGCTAGTGGCCCAGGAGTGGTGTCGAGCACCATGCAGTGAGAGCGTATTTAGCGATGCCGTCCCCCTCTCATGACGCGCGTTTGTGCAACCACAATCACAAGCTGCGTCATGATTTGCTCAGTCCAATCGCATCTTGAACATTATCTGCAAGTCTCACCACAAAAAGCCGTTCGCAATCGCGAATTTCGGTGGTGTACTCCCATGCTTGAATAGGCTTAAGTCACACTCATCACACACTTTGAGTTCTGCGTGATCATATGCCGCCTGGACTATAGCTTGAAATTGTATCATCCCCGACGGGCCCGGATCGACGGTACTGCAGTCATATTGAGCAACTAAAAGCGTCGGCAATCTGTCCTGTGGCTTGAGCACGCGGCACATCAACTGAAAAATGCCCTGGACTAGAAGTGCTGTGGAACACGAGTCGATCACAGACAGAGCACATACACTCGTCTAGACCTTCAGCTCCGAGAGCGTTTTGCAGTTGTTCTTCAATCTTGCGTGATAACACTGATTGGATGCAGGCCATCTATGTGCTCCTCTGGACTCAGTCCAGGTCTTGAAGAACGGTACACCAATAAGACTGCACGCGTTTCTAACAGCCCTGAAAGCCCACAGGTTGTCGTCGGACGCCCGACACGAAGCAAGTACTTTTTTCCGAACCCATCAGTTTCAAGGAACGAATTAAATCGAACGTGCTTATCGGTCAAAATCAGAGCCCAACGGTCCACAAGGTTACATAAGCAGCGGACGGCGACATGAAGTGAGTGAGTAAAGGAGTTGGAGCCTGTAGTCGGGAATAGTAACGTACTAAGCTCGTAAGAGCAATGTAAAGCGCATGCGTGTTGCCAATGGGAGGAGTCGAACACCCAACTTCTCTCAAGAGAGCTTTGCTGTTAAGCTCCTTATTGGCTGTGAGTGATGGCGGGATTATTCCTTCCTAGGTCACTTATGGACACATCTTTGGTAAGGTGACTCCCTCTTAGTATGCCACTTTTCAGCGCCACACCTCCTCAACTCACCCCAACGAGCTAATCCCAGGGATGGTTAATCACACACTGCGTCAGAATCCGCTTCTGTCGCAAGTGATCAATTTCGAGCCCGATTCAATATGAGAGATCTCAATCATTGGCATCCATACAAAAATCAAGTGAAAAACATCTCAACAACTGCTTGGTGTGGCTTCTTGTCCTAATTTCGATCCCAAAGAGAAGTTACGATCGTTTAGCTTAGGTGTCAAGAATTGTCTCAACTACTGGTCGTTACGGTATGGTGGTTTTTCGTGACATACTGTGGGAAATTGGTGCAGGAAAAATACTCGGAATGAGCTGATTTGACACATGCTTGAATACATATAGGTTTGTCTCGTACGAGGTGTTCAGCTGCATTGCGCATACGTGAATAGCGCGAGGTGCTATCATGTGGATGTCCCATTCCATTCACCATATTCGTATAGATTTCTAATGTTGTACGTTAATCGATGCCAGTCATATGGGCTGTATAGTCTGATCTCTCTACAGACCGTGTATGCCATGCCATGCTTCTGTCGCTTTTGAGGTACTTCTGATACATTCAGTTGCATCACGTTGTTACAGCAAATATTCCGTTGCTTACAAGTTGCTTGCGCTTTAACCAACCTTTTTCCAAGTGACGCCCTCAGTAGTTCTTTGGAACTACGACTTGAAGTTTGCCAATGGATCCATATATAGCAAAATCCATACCCACCAGAATACCGTTGCTGAAGGGGTCTTTTTACGAAACGACGCGGGATGGCAATGGCAAGTCGTTTGATACCTTCCGAGTCGAGGCTTGGGGTACATGTGGCTGCTGCTGAAGAAAAACAAAGTGGTGCTCTATATCCACTAGAAGGTTAAAAAGCGACAGTCATGGGTCCGAAGAAAGCCAAGAAAGAGAAAAAGGGCGGCAAAGCCCCCAAGAAATCGACCGAAGAAGATGCCGCGCAGCGCGAGAGCGAAGCCGAGCGCCTTGAGCTGGTCAAGCAAGCCAAAGCATTGCTCGACATGACCAAGAAAGAAGAGCAAGCGTTCAATGAGTTCCAGCAGCAGCGCGAAAAAATCAATTACTTTTGGATCATTGAAAAGAAAAACCTCGAAGACCGCCGCGCCGAGTTGCGCAACAAAGAGCGCGAGCGCCAAGACCTCGAAGAGAAACACCAAGTCGAAATCAAAGTCTACAAGCAGCGCGTCAAGCATTTGCTGTACGAGCACCAACACGAAATAACAGCCCTCAAAAAGGATTTGGAACAATCGCTCGAGATCCACCAAGGCGAGTACCGCGAAAACGAGCGCGAACTCAAGGTCGACAAGCGCCGCCTCAAATTTGACCTGAAAGAGATCGAACTCTCGCACGAAGACTATTTAAAAAGCCTCAAGCAAGACCAGGACCGTCGCATTACGGCGCTCCGCCAAGAGTTTGAACGCCACGCCAAAGAGTTGCAGCAGAAATTCGAGCGCAAGCGCAAGGCCGTGCGCGACGACCTCGAGCTCCGGCGCCGCACCGATACGCTCCAGATCGAAGAGCGCAAGAACCACCACATTGCCATGCTCATGGCAGCGCACGAAAAAGCGTTTGGCGAGATCAAAAACTACTACAACGACATTACGCACAACAATCTCGATTTGATCAAATCGCTAAAAGAAGAAGTGAGCGAAATGAAGCGCAAAGAAGCCCAAGACGAAAAGCAAATGTTTGAAATCGCCCAAGAAAACAAACGCATGTCCGAGCCGCTCAAGCGGGCCCTACTGGATGTCGAGCGGCTCCGCAAGAGTATCCTCGTGTACCAGCACGACAAGGTCGAACTGCGGACGCACAAGGCGCAGCTGCTCGTGCTCGAGCAAGAGTTTGCAACGCTCAGTTGGGAGTACGAAGTGCTCTTTCAGCGGTCGGCCCAAGTCCAGCGCGAGTTTGAACAGCTCAATACGCAGTTCCAATCCAGCATTTATACCGTCCAGCAAAAATCCGGGTTGAAGAACTTGCTGCTGGAAAAGAAAATGGACGCCATGACCATGCGGCTCGAACAAAAAGACGCCGAGCTTAATGAGGTGCTGCTCCACGCCAAGCTCGAGCCCGCGATTGTCGACCGCGTCAAAGGCCGGCTTCAGGACATTATGGAAAACAAGAACCGCGAGCTGCGGGACCTCGAGCGTGAGCTAGGGACTCTTCAGCGGCGTCAGCAAGAGCTCGCAAATGCCACGGCCCTCAAGATGAGCGAGTATGGACTGCCAGTGGATGAGCTCGGGTTCACGACGCACGTGCGGCCCGTGCTGCCGGCCCACGCAGCGACGGGGACGACCTATACGACGACGAGCTCGACGCTGTTGTCGTCGCTGGGTGGCAGTGGCGGGACGACAACAAAAGCGACGAGTTCTGGGTCACGGAAGAAAGAGAACGCAGTGGGGTCGCCGACCAAGGCGGCGATGCGGAACCCGCTCGATGTGCACAACGCCATGCCCATCAAAAGCAACCAGTCGCATTAATACTACTACCAAAGAAAGAGAGAGAAGAGAGACCTTGGGATGTACAATAGCAAGACAGAGACACTAACTAAAGGAGACTGCCTAGAAGAGGAATGCTCACCCACCCGCAAAGCAGGAAAGCTCACAGATCTCCACAGGGAGACACCCCTAGGACGTGGACGCTGCGTTGGCGTCCAGATCGTATTGTCATGCGAAACGCGACGATGTGGTGTGGACGTGCGAGGAGGCGGAGACAGCTGCTGCGGTCGTGGTGGGCGTGGAGGTCGTTGTCGACAACACGCTGTAGCAGAGCTTTTCAACGCGCGCATCGAGCGAGTCGAGTTTCACTGCCATGGCCTGTTCAAAGCGCGAGACGTCGGCGTTCATTTTCTGTGCGAGGTACACGCACGAGTGGAGCGGCGTCGCGTCCACCAGTCCAGCAGAGGCACTGGACGCCATGGCCATGGCAAAAGGATTGGTCGACACCGTCGCGGTTGTGGTCGGCAGCGACGCTGACGACAACATGAGCATTTGGTACGGGTTCGTACCGTTCATGTCGATGGTTGGGGCGTGATTCTGCAAGATAAACGACGACGGATGCGGGGGCAGCGGCGGCGTCGCGTGGGCCAGTTCCATATTGGTCATGTATGAACTCACATCGTCGGCCGCGGCCGGTGGTGGCAGTGACGACTGCGTCGTATGCGTCGCGGCGTGGTCGTGGTCGTGCAGCATCGATGGTGTCGACGACTCACGATCGATGCCTCCACTGGTCTCGCCACTGCCGCCATTGCTGGTCGCACTACTGCCGTCGGTATTGCCGACGCCCTGGGAAGCACCGGCCATGTCCATGGCCGGTGTAAACTTGGTTGGCAGCCGCGCGAGTTCGTCGTCGTCCATGGCCTTGATATTGTGGGCCCGCTTAAAGTGCCGCAGCCACAGATTGATCGATCGAAACGAGACGTTCGTAGCGTCGTCGGCCGCGTATTGCATAAACAGATCGGTCGTTTTGTGGGCCAACGCCTCGGGTGACACGCCACGTCCAAGCTTGCGCTGGCGAATGAGCCACCGGTACAATTCTTGCTCGACGCCAGGGTGGTACTCGGTCGTGGCCTTAAGTGTTTTGCGGCGCAAACTCGAGAGGTGCTTCGCATCGATGCAAAACGCCAAAATGCGGTCCTTGTTTTTCTTAATGTCCGAGACTTGCTGGCGGCTGATACCAAAGTCGCGCGAAATTACGACCGGCTGCTCGCCCATGTCGAGGCGCTGGAGCACTTGCTGCTTGTCGTGGATCGAGAGCACGACGCGTTTGCGTTTGTTGGCGTGGCTGCTGCCATGGTCGCGGTCGTGCGTCGATGCATTCGACGACGGCGTCGGCGAGTGGCTATGACTATGGTCGCCATGGATGCGGATCATGTGGGGAGGTGCGTCAGCGTGCCCGCAGCTCTCGCCGCAGCCGCAGCCGCCACCCTCTTCTCCATCGTCCTCCTCATCTTCATCGTCCTCCTCCTCTTCGTCGTGCGAGTGGCCGTCGCTCCGCAGCAACGCGAGGTGCTCCTCGCCGCCAATGACTACGACACTGTGGGACGACAGCAGCCCGTGCGGATCGCCGTGGCCGCCACTGCCGCGGCCGCCGCCGCTGTCACCCAAGTCGATCACGGCCACGGCGCTGACAGAGTGCGCGTCACCAGCCGCCACGCCATCCATGCCCACTCCGAGTGTCGTCGCGCACGTCACTGAAGACTGCAGACGCCAGCAGAGCTGCTGGGGACGACTGGAGACTTGCGTGGGCGAAAAGAGCCTACATGTTCAGGAACATTTAGGAGGTTGTATTAGGGTAGAATACGGTACGCGTTTCGTTGGGTTGCTAGTTCGAAAATATGTGAATTGTTCTGAACTCAATTCCGATATTTTGGGAAATGGCCGGGAAGTCGGTGGGTTACAGACAGTATAACAACGAAAAAGGGTACTGATTTTGGTGCACGTAACCACATGCGGAAACCATGAACAGTGGGGCGACACCAACGCAAGGATCGTCGGTTGGGCGCTATGCTGAAAGCGATGCAGCCGGATCTGCTGCACGAAGGAAGCCGCCGACAACTGTCCATCCTATGAGCGGCGGTACGGCGCACTTGGACATGTTGAAATGGGGTATGGCTCGCCGAATCTGCGGCAACTGAATTTTCGTGATTTGAGAAAACAGCCACGTTTCGGAACGTCATGCTCGCAGAGAATCGCCGCCGCTCAAACGAGCTCGCGGTCAAGGACATGAGCGCCAGTACGTACTATCTATACAGTAGTGATGCGATTGGGGAAAGCTCACGTGTGCTTTGTAGTGCTCAAGCAGGACACACTCAACGCATTGCGGCAAAAAGCCCTTGACCTCCAAAACGACAAGTGGATGTACGAGGACGTCCACATCTAAACAGTGCACGGAGCTCGACTAGTCAATGAAACTCCATACCCAACGCCTTCCTCTCCGTCTGTTTTCTTTATCACTACACTCGGTAACTCCACAGAGATGGAGAAGTAACGTCGCTTGGAGATTTCTTCTTCCTACAACATGCGCGCAGTCGTAACCTCTCGCTGCTTAGAGAAGGTTACGCTTCTTGAACTCTTCGACCATGGTCGAGCCAAGGCGCGCCGGCGAGCGGGTGACCGCAACCCCGGCACCCTCAAGCGCCGCAAACTTGCCGGCAGCCGTGCCTTTGCCGCCCGAGACAATCGCTCCGGCGTGGCCCATGCGACGGCCTGGCGGTGCGGTCGTGCCGGCGATAAAGCTGACAACCGGCTTGTTCGGGTCGCCGAACTCTTTGAGCCACTCGGCAGCCTCTTCTTCGGCCGAGCCACCGATCTCGCCAATCATAATGATGCCTTCGGTCTCAGGGTCGTTCGTGAAGCGCTCGAGGCAGTCGATAAAGTTGGTGCCGTTGAACGGGTCACCGCCAATGCCAATGACAGTCGACTGGCCAAGGCCGGCGGCCGTGGTCTGCGCCACGGCTTCGTACGTGAGCGTGCCCGAGCGCGAGACAATGCCGATCTTGCCCTTGGTGTGGATGTAGCCAGGCATAATGCCCATCTTGCACTCGCCAGGCTTGATAATGCCGGGGCAGTTGGGGCCAATGAGGCGCGTCTTGTTTTGCTGACGCAAGTGCCACTTAACCTTCACCATGTCCTGCTGCGGCACGCCTTCGGTGATCGCCACGACAAGCGGGATCTCGGCTTCAATGGCGTCGATAATCGCCTGCGCGCAGAACGGCGGCGGCACGTAAATGACCGACGCGTCGGCGCCGGTCGCGGTCTTGGCTTCCTGGACCGTGTTGTACACAGGCAGACCGAGGTGGGTGGTGCCGCCCTTCTTGGGGGTCACACCACCGACCATGTTGGTGCCGTACGCAATGGCCTGCTCCGAGTGGAACGTACCCTATCGTCCGCGCCATACAAAACAGGTGAGATTTGATACAGGTCATTGCACAGGCATTAAAACAGTGTTGGAGACCGCACCTGCTTGCCGGTAAAGCCCTGGCAGATAACCTTGGTGTCCTTGTTGATCCAGACCTTGGCGGAGGCCGACATGGCGCGCGACGCGCGCGCAAGCGACGCCGTAGCGGGCGTAGCACGGGCAAACATAGTGGCTTGGAGTATTCGCTTGACGACTGTGTGTGGAGGCTGCAAACGAGCGGCCGAGGGGGGATCGCGCTGACGTCAAACAGCGCAGAGCCACAGGTGCTAACACCTTTACAGCCAATCAACTACCGCAATTGCCTTGAAGTCCCGTCTCATTGGATAAAAACGGTATGTGACGCACCAGAACCTACGAATTTTATTCAGCCAATGAGAATTGGAGGTAGCCAAAAGATCGCCACATGCCAATCTGGAAATGGGGAATCTCAAGGTTTCATAACGTTAGTGTAGTGCTGCAGAGTATTCCGTCTATGTGTATAACGGTACAAACCTGCCCTAGTAGTGGCTGTTGCGGATGACGCGGTCCGAGCTGTTCTGGATGCGCACGACTTCGTTGGGGATCTCGTGGTGCATCCAGAGCCGCAGCAGACGGTCGCGCCGTTCGGCATTCAGAAACAATGGTCGTCCTTTGTTCAGTTCGCGATTGCGTTCGCCAAACTCTTCGCCGTATTCGTCGACATACAAACTACCCACATACGCGGCGAGTTTCCAGTACACGAGGAGCACAGCACCTTCGAGCACGAGCAAAAACATGCAGCTCCCGCGGCCGCACTTTTTGGCGTGGACCGTACAAGCGCCGGGGTTACTCTCTTCGGGGTACCCTTTGTCGTGGTGGATCGACGGGCACGTGCTCGCGGCACACAGCAGCATCCCGCAACATAAGCACACGGCGGGACGTGCGGGGAATTGGTTACAGGCGGCACACTTGCGCTTGGCGAGCGCTGCGTAGAATTTGACATAGGCACGAGGGAGCGACCGCAAGTAGCGCGTCCGATTCGACCCCGAGGCAAACACCGACATGGAAGTGTGGACCGTATTCAAGTCGCGCGCCAGCACGCGGGCATAGTCGAGTTTCGCGGCCACAGCCTTGTCCATGTTGGCGGTCGTAAACCACTGCGCGAGCACGCCGTGGGGATCGTGCATCTCGTCGTACGCCGCCTTAAAGCGCTGGACCCAGCGACCGACCACGGGCTGGAGATTCGACGCCTCGGTCCACAGACTATCGACTGCAATAAATCCAAATTGCCCGACGTCTTGTTCGTCGACAAACACGGGCTTCATTGTGAGCTTGCTCGTAAAGCTCTGTGGGTTGAAACGCGCCTTCAGCAAAAACGTCGTGACCTTGAGCATCGGCACGACCTCGGTCGCGACAACGTTGAGGAGCTTTTGGGGGTCGTCGATTGCACGCACGGCGGAAGCCCCCATCAAACTACCACACTGTTCGATCACGCGCACGCGCAGCTGCTCTACCAACTGCGCGGCGCTCTCGGTCGAGCGGTTTGGTTCATTGAATAGCGTCGCGACAAAAAATTGGAGGCTCTCCTCCGAGACCGCGAGCTCGTCGGCCATGTTGTCGGTAAACTCCTCATGGCGAGTGATCGAAAACCACAACAAACTCTGCACGAGCCGGGCCAGCACAACCAAGCGGCCGTAAAAGATCGCTTCTTCCTCGGTCTCTGCTAACAGTATACCCTTGACCAGCAGCGACCCCAGCTGACTCAGCAATAGCGGCTTGGTTGGCCACCGCACTTTGCCCCACTGGCTCTGTTTTCGCGTCTGCGTCTGGGTGGTGGGGTGCTGATCTTCCAGGACGATCGTGCCGTCTGCCAATATTTCGGAGCCACCATAGTAGAGCAAATGCGAGAGCTGGCGGCGAGGCGCGGCGACCGCCGAGAACGGCGTCGCGACCATGCGGTTGGCGACCCGCGGCGGCTTGGTCACTTGCTGCAGCATCAATGGCACAAACCGCATGGCTCCCAAAAACCGCTGCTCGGGCCGAAGCTGGTCGCGTTCGGGGGACCCGAGGAACGTACACAACAGCGTGTGGAAGAGCGCCAATCCACCTGACGCCGTGTATTTGTCGGGCCGCGACTTTTGCGTCGCGCCACACGCGACCTTGTGGATCGCCATACACAGCGATGAGAGTCCATCCTCTAGCCACGCGCGCACGCGGGGCGACAGCTCGGCGGGCGGAGCACTCACTCCCTTCACGTGCACCGTGACTGGCGGGTTTTGTGCTTTTTGTTCTTGGTCGTCTTCCATGTGCTCGTCGCTGTCCTTGAGTTTTTCACAGCCAATCGCTGTCAGCCACGCCATGAGGTCGCTGTGCGAAAGCGAGCTGGCGAGCGTCGAGGGATTGCTCGGGATGCGCTGCTCCAAACATTGGTTCAGCTCGTCGGTCGTCGTTGGGATCAACACGTTCGAAATCGACTTGCACAACGGACACAAAAATTCCTTCTTGGTCACGTCAACGGCATTGAGTGCGTGCCGATGGTGGCCACCCGTGATCGCCCGTTGAAACTGCGACGCGTGGTACGATTCCCAACAGGTATGGTGCACCGAATGGCCGCAGAGTCGCACATGGACAGGGACGTCTTCGCCAAGGTGCATCTCGTCCATGGGCGTGCTGAGGAATCGGCCCTTGTCCCCATTCACGCGAGAGAAAACGGGGGAACACTGCGCGAATCCCACGTAGCACATAAAGCTGTTCTCCGACTCGGTCGAGTGGCACATGGCACACTCGGGCTCGGACTCGTCGCCCTCTCCAAACTCTTCCATCGGGATGTCCGCAGCAATCGAGCCTCGCCCATCCACCGTGACGACTGAATCCCTTGCGTCGCGCGCACTGGCAGACCCCAACGCCTCGCCGTTGGCGTCGTTGGCTGCGTCGTCGTCGTCGTTTTCGGCGTCGGCCATCATCTGCATCTGGAACGCAAACGCTGCTTGGCGCTGTTGCATTTGCTGGATCGCACGCATCTGCGCTTCGCGTCGGCGTTTAATGAGCAGCGCTTTGCGATCTTCCTCTTCTTTCGATGCGTGGCGCGTCATGCGATACTGCTCAACAACCTTTTCACATGCGGGATGCAATCGCGCCAAGCGGTGCACGAGCCAATCGACACCACGACCAATCTCGTGCTTTTGGTCGCCATCCAAATTCACCATCGTCCCACTACCATTCCCTGGTAGCCACGGGTCAAGCTTGAGCAGCAAATCAATGACCGAGGCCCGTGGATTTGCTTTAGAGTCCAGCGTCGGGTGTCCGCTTGTCAGCCACAATGTGTATTCGTCCATCATGGCCTTGGCTTGTTCTCGATACAGCTCGTCCGAATCCGACGTCGCTGGGGTCGTCAGCTTGTACCGGACTTCTTCCACGACGTATACCTGGAGGGTAAACAAGTGCACGGCTCTCGACAGCAAATTCAAACTGCTCCGTGCGTCCGTCGATGCTTTCCACAGTGACTCGCCCACTAGTTTGCGTGCATGCGCATGGAGAATCGCGAGCCGCGCCGAGCGAAAACCGGGAGCACATGGCAGTACGTTCTTGACGAGTGGAAAGTCGAGCCATGTGGACTGGGTCGCATCAACCGCCGTCACGACATCGTCTTGCTGTTGCTCCTTGGCCTTGGAGACCCGCAGTCGATGCTGGAACCAATTCTCGTGGGCGGCTTCGTGTTGTTTGCGTGTCAAATGCACAAAAGTCGGTAGGTATTCAGCGTACAGTTCGGGCTTGAGACGATACTGCACTTTGCCACCGCCATTGTTGCTCGACGGATCGCCCATGGTGGCCCACCCGGTCGTACCCGAGGTGTCGACGCAAATCTCCTTGACAATCTGGTCGAGCACGGGCGCCGTCGAAAACTTGCTGGCAAACAGGTTCTCATGGGCGAGGAAAAACTCGGTCGCAATTTTGGCGAGGTCGCTGTGGGCACATGGGCCGACGATGAGCCGCTGGACAATTTCGCGGCGCAAGAACACGACCAGTGACCGAAGCGGGTCTTCTGGGACTACGCGCGGCGGTAATTCCGATGCAAACTGACAGAGCAGCACCATGCACTCGGACACCATCAACTCCGAATCGCGCGATCCGCTGTGGTCGCCGTCCAGCCATCGCGCTGCACCGAAGCGATGCATGACCGAGTCCATCATCCACTCGATCCCCAACAGCTGAAAGCCGAATTGCACGAGCAGCAAATCCAGATCGCGGAACCGCAGGCAAAATGGCGGCTCGCCATAGTTCATGCTGTGGTTCAGCACCGATAGCCCATTGCGAACCCACAGTCCCGAGTGCACTTCGGCGTCCCACACAATCGCTTGCAGCACGGGCTCAATGAGGTTCACGCGGTGCCAAAAGCCAATTGGGTGGTCAGGGCCATGAACCCACGGAGACTTCACCTCGTCCTCACCATTTCCACCATTGCTGTAAATGAGCTCGTAGAAAATCTCGAGGCCGCGCGGCGAGTCGCAGAGCGTGCGAATTAATTGCGCCAACGCCCGATGCAATGGGTAGTGACACGACACGGCCGCATCGACGGGATTCGAAAACAGTGGCTGGCCCACTTGAAACGCCGAAGGCGCAGCGGGGGGAAAGTACTTGCCCGTGGACGCGAGCCAAAAGTAGTACGACTCGAGGATCGTGTGGGTGAGCTTGGCTATCAGCGCCCGCAATTGGTGGTCGTTTGAGACATCGTCGCTGACGTGCTTGAAGACGTTGGCAATAATCCACATAAACACGTCCGACGCCGTCGACACGAACTCGACCGTGACGACCCACGCGCGCGACTCGACTTCAACGTGGTCGCCAAACCGCCGGACCTCAGGGCACACGCCTTGAATGTATGCGAGGTAGAGCAAGAAATCGGCGAGGCGCAAGCCACTTTTCTCGAGCACAAACAACTCAGAGATGCCTTCAATCTGCAACGCGTACCGCAGATCCAACAGTCCCGACATGTACCGGCGATAGACAAACACAGGCGACGCGACATCGAGCTCAAACCGTCCGGGCAGCTCGGTACTCAGTGGAAGCGTTGCAAACACGGACTGGCCGTCGGACGTGTCGGCGTTCTTGCGTACAGTGAGTTTGTGGTGGGCCGCCTCGGCTTCGAGTGCAGGGATATTGACATCGTGTAGTGTCGACAGGCCTTTAGCGATCGCCCGCTGGATCCCAAACGCAAGGAGATCCCATTGATCGATCGTTCTTGAAGAGGTATCCGCAAAATACGGCGCTAGCACGTCCTGCAACACACTCGTGACTTCGACGGGGCTATCGGGTGGCAGCAACGGCAAGCGTCGCGGTTTTCGCCGCAGCGTTTCGAGCACCGATACCACGAGCACTTCGAGCAGCTCATGGTCAAGCACGAGCAAACGCACAAAGCTCGCGCGGTTAAAAAACTGGACACTAAACGTCAAGATCGTGACGCTCGAACTGCCGACGCCGACAAAGAATTCGCGGTAGAGCTGGCGATAGCAGCGTGTGAACGCGACAGCAAATGCTTTTTTAAACACGGGGTCGGCCAGCAAGGCCATGAGCAAACTGTGGAGCGCGTCACTGCCGTGCTTGGGCAGGAACGAGTCGGCAAGGATCACAGCTCGTAGCACGGGAAATTCGTCTGCGTACTGCTTGCCATCAATGTCGTGGGTAAACGCGGGATCTGCGATGGAAGTCTCATACGTGTGGGCAATAAACTGCTCGCACACGAGCCGACAAAAGCCGTCCGACAAATTGGCCATGGACACGACCCACTGCAAGAGCGTGCTCACGACCGGTGTCTTGGCTTTGTAGTCGCTCGAGACAATCGAGGTCACAAGGCCGTGGCGGGACATGGCATCGACGACTTCAATGGCTTCTTCGCGGGTTGCCCGTGATCGGATCACACTCTGCTTTTGCGCTGTGGCTTCGCCCACAATCTTGAGCGTCTGATACTATACACGATAGAGAACTGTCAGCACCACCTCCATGAACTGACAAATACTGCTACGCACACTGATGGCTGGTAATGCCCGTGTGAGGGCGGTCGCGAACTCCTGGGAGCTCTGCATTTCGTTGAAATGCACAAGCACCGAGTACCGATTGTCGGCCGGTTCAAACGCGAGCTTGGCACGGACGCGGTCGACGTCAGTGGCCTCGACAACCGGCATGGTCCGGGCTTCGGTGATAGTCCGCAACACGAGCGACAGCACTTCGCCCAAACACGCCCGCGCCGACGCCAGTAGCTCGGGTGGAAAGTACGCCAACGGATCGGCATCGTGGGCACCCTATGGATACACATAGAAAAGGTGAGAAAACTGTAGCTCCTCCTCAAACTCCAAACTACGTACGCGATGCTGGGTGCAAAAGCCGTCTGACGCCCACGCTTCGGTGTCGCCGCAGTCGCAGCAGCCGCCGCTGTGGGTATAGTAGAAAAACACTTCGTGGCTTTCGTGGTCGCTCGAAATAAAGCAGTCGTTGCACATGACACAGGTCTCATCGACTTGGCACACTTTGCAGTTCCACGCAATGTCGCCGGGCTTAAACTCGTACGCGCACATGCGCTTGGGCAATTTCTGAAGATTCTCGAGCGATGCCTCGTCCAGGACGCACTCGCGCAGCTCTTGGAGCTTGCGGCGTTCCCACACTTCGTGGTCGCGCTCGCCCCATTGGCCGGCCGTCAGCATGTCGCGCAAGAGCTCGCGCACGCGGCGCAGTGGCGCCGGCTCGCTCGGTGTTGCGTCGGCATTGGTGGTAGTAGGCGCGTGCGCCTGTGCAGCAGCGCTCAGCAAAAGCAGCTTTTCGTGACCGTCGCCATGGTCGTCGTCGGGCGGGGTCGGCATTTCGGTATCCATTTTCTCGGCGAATACAGGGGACTCGAACGCGCGCAGCCGCTCATTCGACGCGGAATTGAATGTCCTATCGGATGGACACGCCGGTTCCATCGTAGAGTGTGATTATAGCGGGCAAGATCGCGCTGCGTAGAGACGTTCCGTCGCGGCCTTGGGCGTGGCTTCCGTTTTGCACCGCAGGACACGTCGGTCACGGAATGCTTCTTGGGTCTTGGGGGCCGAACAGGGGAAAGACTGGGATGGAATGGTCCCGGATGGTCCCGGATGGTCCCGAATTGAAGTGGTTCTGTTAGGGACCAATGGAGTTTCTGTGTCTCGAAATTGGGAGTCCATGTTCCCATAACTGGGTGCCTTTCCAGACAGAGCTATTAAAACACGGTAGGGAAGTAGTGATGGCTACATTTGACCAGCTCAGTAGAATAGATGCAATTGGTATTGTGGTTGGCGCGGAGACGACACGCAAAGAAGAACAACTACAGTCGGCGTTACTTCTTCTTGCCGGGAGGCGCTGCGGCCGCCTCGGCGGCCTTGGCCTTGAGCTCGTTCAGGTTCTTCTCGACGCGGTGATACTGCGACGAAAGCTCTTCGTTTTTGACCATGAGCTCAGCAAGTTTCATCTTGCTGTCAATGAGTTCGCCCTGAAAGTAGTCGTTCTCCTGCTCCAACTCGGCGACGCGCTTCTTCATGGCTTCGTCCAGTGCCTCCTTTTCTTGGGCCTGCTGCTCGATGAGCACGCGCGCGTCTTCTTTCTGCATCTCGAGTCCACTGACTTGCTGCTCGTGGTCGGCCGACTGGCGCTGTTGGTTCTCAAGTGCCTGCTTGAGTGCGATCGTGCACTCGTGCAACTCGTCCTCTGCCTTGCGTTTGGACGCGCGTAGCTCATCGAGCTTCTCGCGCAGTTGGACTGTTTCTTGCTTGAGCTCTTCGACTTGGCGTTGCAGATCCGCTTCACGGTCTTCCCCGCTAGCTTCCGTTTGCGCGAGTTTCTGCTCGAGCTCTTCGACGCGCGTCTTTAATTGGTCGTTCTGAACCTTGAGGTCGTCCCATCGGCCCTGCAGCTCTTGGTTCTTTGTGATCGCGGCCACGGCGGCCGCCGTGCTGGACGCGAGCTCGACATCGCGGACACGTTCCAGTTCGCGCTGCGTCGCCTGAAGCTTCTCGGAGATCTCGCGCACCTGGTCGCGTAGTTCGTCGATCGTCACCTGCGCACTTTCAATCTCGTGCTTGGCACGCGTATTCGCTTGGTGCGCGTGCTCCAGTTGCTCGTTCATCGCTTGGTTGGTCCCTGATAGCTGTCCAATCGCACCCTGCGCTTGCTCCATCTCCTGCTGTGCTCGGTTCTGGCTCAGCTCGGTCTCAATGAGCTTCTCGGCGAGCGCCGCTTTTTCGGCCTTGAGCTGCGTGACGACGTGGTCCAAGTGGCTGAGTTGCTGCACGAGCTTTTCGTTCTCATCGCGCACTTCGGTCGTCTCGGCACGGCGACGACGATCGAGCTCGTCGTGCTCGTCCCCGACTTCATTGTTTCTTCGTAGTTCGTGCTCTTGGTCCGCAAGGCGTTGCCGCTGCGAATCGTTCTCGCTCTCGAGCATCTCGACCTTGCCTTCCACATTCACCAGTTGA
Organism: Pythium vanterpoolii; assembly: GCA_023334535.1. Taxonomy (NCBI): domain Eukaryota; phylum Oomycota; class Peronosporomycetes; order Pythiales; family Pythiaceae; genus Pythium; species Pythium vanterpoolii. The sequence continues at coordinate 27,948 of JAADVD010000309.1, forward strand.
TGAGAGAGCTGGTCCTTGAGCCTGGTGAGGTCTGCGATCTCACCACGCTGCTGGTGGTTCTCCGTCTTCATGGTTTGAAGCGTCTGCTTGAGCTCGTTAATCTCGGCAATGAGCTGCGTCTCGTGGGCATCTTCATACTCGTTTACCGACGAGGCTTCCGACCGCTTGGTTTCGCGCGGCTCTTCTTCTTCTATTCCCTCTTCCTCTTCTGCTTGGCGTTCGTTGTCGCTGTCACTATTGCTGTCGTCTGAGTCCTTTTCATTGACTTCGTCGTCTTGGTCAAACTTGTTGACCTTGACCGTGAGCGCTGGTGGAATGGCCTCGCGCTCGCGCAGATTCTGCCGGAGCTCTTCGAGCTCTCTCACCAGCTCTTGTTTTTCTTCCCTCAACTTGGTGAATCTTGACGACTCGACGCGAGTGCTACTTTCGGCAGATGAGGCGTCGCTAGGCAACGCACTGCGATGCTCTGCTTCGACCAGTTGCTGCTCGAGCTCGTCTTTCTCAGCCTGAAGTTTTTGGATCACTTGGTCTTTTTCACTGACCTTTTTCTCGAGCTTGGCGTGCTCCACATCTTTCTGGTGAAGCTGTTCTTCGAGGTCGTGGACCGATTTGAGCAGTTCTTGGTTCTTGCACCGCAAGCCGTACATCTCAATCGGGTCGGCGGCGTCCCCCGCCAAGTTGGCACCACGCAGTACGTCGGCTTTGCTGTCGCCATGCGGCGACGTCATAGTGATCGAGCCGTGCTGCCGGCCGTGGCGACTGCTCGACATGGACGCGCGCGAGCTTTTGCTGTCGAGTGTAATCACCGACATGTCACTCTGGCTACCGTCAAACGACACCTCGTCCGCGATCGATCCCTCGGGTCCACCCGCTCGGCGCGTGACGTTGCTCGTGGCCTTGGACGCTACGACTGTTAACGACAGCGACGCCCGTGAGTCCTGGCACTTGACCGCCGGGACCATAATGCTCTCTTTCGAGGCATCACGGTTGCTCTGCACGAGCTCGGCCAAATTGAATTCAAACGTCGCCACGAGATAGTCGGTGCGCGTGTCAAAGACTTGGACCGTAAACAGCTTGGGCTGGTACAAGCCGGTCTTGGCGAGGTACAGCGTGCACGTGAACGGCAAGATGTCGCCCCACACGATCTCTTTCTTGTCGGCCATGTAGCATGCGCACTTGGTAACCACGCGTTTCTTATGGCGCGTAATCACGGCACACATTTCGACACCATCGTACGTCGCGGGCAACTGCGCACTCATGCGGTGGACCGCGAGCTGCATTTTGTAACCCGTTGCGGTCTTGCCCGTGTGGCGCATTTGCTGGAACAAGTGGTTCATGGTGACGCAGTGTCTTTTGCACGCAGTACGGCGATACAGGCAGAAGGAGGAGGATCCTGATGGAGGGGACGAGCGATTCTGCCGACGCCGACGGCAAGAGGCGGCGACGCAGAATGCGGGACGGTTGAGTTCACGCAGTCGGGGTAGTGTCTCTAGAACCGTTGCGGCTCGTATGGAAATAAATAGAAGCAGGGTGTCATACAACCAACGCTGTCGCACGCCATTGCATGCGATCGGCAGTCGATGATGGCGTTTCTCCGCCGCAAAAAACAAAAATAGCTCTTCACTTCAACGTGGTTTATCTCCTAAACAGGATTATGGCTATTTCCTGTTTTTGAAAACGTGATTTCACCCGAGGCAAGTTGAAGTTGTTTTGGATTTTGGAGGCAAACGGAGGAATGTGTATAATAAATGGAACAGATCGATGGATACCAAAGGCACATGCTGGAGGTGGACACGCACAGTCTAGTACCCCATGCGCTTCTTCCGCTCAATGGCTTCGTACGCGAGCGACCACATATTCTTGATGGTGTCGTAATCTTCGCTCGCAAACTTGGCCGCGACAAAGCGCAGCGACGGCACGGTCAGCGAAAAGTAGTGAAGATTGCCTAAAATCATAGAGCACCCCATTCAGTATTTTTACCTCCACCAAAACCCGCTTGTAGGAGAAGCGTACGCACCGTAGCCTTTGTAGATTTTGCTCTTGATCGGCGAGATCTTGTGGTCGCGGCAGAGACGGAACGACTGGATCTGCGTGTGCACTGCACGCTTCTCGTACAGCGAAATCACGCACTCGTGGTACGCCGCGCGCGACACAAAGAGCTGGAGCACATCCAATTTGGCGCCGCCGTACGCAAAGTACTTTGGCGTCCAGCTCGCATTGCCCGAGGTTAAATTGCCCACACTAAACGTGCCATCTATACCCCCACCAAAAAAAAGTCAGACACTTATACGGAGCTCTCCATACCCACACAGAGCGACAACGTACTGGATATTCTCGAGAGGACGTTGCCTTGAGTCGTGTCCTTGTTGACCGCGCCACGCTTGAAGCGGATCGTCATGGGCCGCGGTGCGGTCTTGATCAAGTCGAGCACGACTGTGTACGAGTCGTTGGAGACGCTGCGGTTGTTGATCGCGAGCACTGATGAACCAATGGACACCCCGACGCGGTCGGCCGCACCATTTTCGACCACGAGCTTGACGACCGCGACTTCATAGCGGCGGTCCTCACGCTTGCCACTCCATACGTCGACACGCTCCATGAGCACACCGAGTTTGCGGCCGCTTTCAAAAGTGACGTCGTATTCGTTCGGACCGCAGTTGGTCAAGACGTCGGACTCGTGGTCGCTGGACTGCTGACCCCACGAGTTCGTACGGTCCGCCGACGGTGCAAAATCGTCGTCCAAGTTGGACACGGTCTGGCCGGCGAACGCATCGTTGCTGTCGGAGAAGAACGGCGAGTCGTCAAACGGCGAAGACGACGACGACGGGGCGGCCGTCCGGACCGACGCCGTGCGGCTCGGCTCGGAGGTGGAAGCGGAGGTCGCCATGTGCTTGAGCGAGACCTTGGGCGTGGCATTTGCGTGCTGGAACGCACTCGTGTCAAAGCTCATGTCGTTCCGCGCCGCGTCCTGGGTCTGCCGTGCACGGTTCTGACGTTCGGCGAGGGCCGAGGCTCCGTTGCTGCCCGTGCGGTCGACTGTCGCGGCGTTGTATCCAGTCGCGAGTGTCTGCGGCATGCGTGGTGTCGCCGCGCTGGGGCTGAACGGATCAAAGTCAACGATGGTCGACGACTGCGTCACCAGCGGCGCCGGCTTCATGGGCCCACTAGGGGCGGTCGCAAACGGATCCGCCGGCTTGGGCTGCAGCAGGTTCTTGATGCTGTCGTACATGATGGGCTGGGCACCGAACGGGTTTGCGTTGTTTTGTGGGGGCGGCGCCGCACCGAATGGGTTTGCCATAGGTTGTTGCTGCTGCGTCTGATGCTGCTGTTGTGGTGGCATCATGCCGAGCCCGCCAAAGGCCACTCCACCGGGTTGGGTCATGAACGCGGCACCCGAGCTCTGTGGGAACATCTTTGGCGGCTGCTGCGTCGCCATGGTCTGGAGAGGCGGACCGCCCATAGGCATACCGAACGGGTTCGTGTGCATGCCTGTGCCCATGCCCATGCCCGGGTGGCCATACGGCGCCGGCGGCATCCCACCAAACTGGTTGTATGGTCCGGCTGCCGGCGCCGCAAGAGGCATGGGCATGGGCGTCGTGGCGTAGCTGTGGCCGGGGGCCCCTTGCTTTTGCTTGCCAAAGGTATCAAAAGACGCAAACGGATCGTTCATCTTGAAAGGCGAAAGTCGACGGTGGGATCTCCACGAAAATGGGAAATGATGGCGCCGGCAGAATCAATGTCTTGGGTGGTTTAAGGCAATGGCATTCGATCGGTTTGCTACACTCACAGTCAAAGATAGACGGTGAGAAAAAAATAAGCGACCGAGCGAAGAAGAGAGAAACGACCCCTTCTTGTCAGTTCACACACCCATGGTCTCAGCAAAAACAGAATTAGCGGGCTGCAACAACGGACCAAACGACATGCGCTTCATGGGACAACGCTTGTCATACCTGAAGGTAACGGCTCGTCTCGAGCTGTCTTCGCTGCATGAGACTCAGTGTGTCTGCTGAAACAGCAAAGTCGAGATGTACGATTTTGTGTGGACAGCAAAAACGCTCGAGAGAAAACCGTGGTGGAAATCAAATGCATGGCGTGCTGAAATGATATATTCTAGGCTGGGGAAGCGATCTATGAATCTACCAGCCAAAGTCCATCGTCGCCTTTGCGGCCGCGCCACCGGAGCCCGTGCGGTTCGCGGTACCCAAATTACCGCTGCTCAACTGACGAGCGGATCCGGTGCCAGGATTGCCGCCGTTAAGTTTCTTCTCAAAGTCGGCGTCGCTGTCGGCAAAGAGTGAGCCGCCGTCATTGTCAAACGCCGAGCCCGACGACGACGAGTAGGCCAAAGAAGAGGAACTAGTCTTGGGTTGGGTATGGCTGCTTCCGCTAGTGGTGCGGTTCGAGCTTCCACTGCTGGAGCCTGACGACATGCCGAACGGGTCGGACTCCTGGAACACAGGCTTGCCGGACGCAAAGTCCTCTAAGGACGGCGTGCGGCCCGCACGGTCTCCGCTGGTCGCCGAGCTCGCGGGGCTGCTGGATTGTGGTGCCATTTCCTTGAGCGAGATCTTGGGTGCTCCCGACGACGGCGAGAACGCACCGGCGTTGATACCCAACTGCTGACGCTGGGCCTCCTGGGTCTTGCGGCGGCCGTTGGCCAGGCGGTCAGCGAGTGCACTTGACTTGGCGCCGTTACTGGGCGATACGGCGGTCGGTGCTGCAGTCGACGTAGCCGACTCGCCCGGGAACGCAAAGCCCGCGAGGGACACAGTCGGCGCAGCGACTGGTGCAGATACCGGGCCGCCAAAGGGATCACCAGCGGACCCGAACGGCGAGGAAGCTGCAGCCGTGGGCGAGCTCACACTGAGATTGTTGGCCTTGCCGCTGCCGAGGTTCTCAAGAAAGTCCATGCCAGCGTCGTCACGCATCGAGCCAGACGGCTTGGGCTTTTGCTCGAGTAGATTCTTGATGTTGTCGTACATGATTGGCGCCTGCTGCTGCTGCTGCGGCATACCGCCACCCATGTTCATGCCCATGCCCGTTCCCGGCGCCATACCGGGGGCGATGCCATGGACCATACCTTGACCCATTCCACCACCCATGTTCATGCCCATACCACCGGGCATACCAGCACCCATACCCATATTTCCGGGCATGCCGCCACCCATACTAATGCCCATCCCTCCAGGCATACCACCACCCATGCCCATACCCATACCTCCAGGCATGCCACCCATGCCCATGCCCATACCAGACGGACCGCCAAAGCCACCACCGCCGCCGATGGGGTGCAGTGGCGCGACCGGCGCAGGCGGCAGTCCACCGTACGCTGGCGCCGTCTTGGGCTTATCGATCGGGTTGAGCATCGCGAACGGATCGTTCATCGTGGCGAGCAAGTGGAGTGGGGAGTGGGGGTGTGGGTGTCTCGAGTGGTTTCTGGAAATGACCCGCCACTTCTTCCCAACCCCAGTGAAAGGCTACCTTCGCTCCCTCTCCTCTTTTCTTGCTGGACCTTATCGTAGTGATCTCGCATCATGTAGTCGCTAAATAAAGCTACAGAGGCAGGCCGTGTTGCCTGAGGAGAGGAATGGCGTGCAAAGATAGGAACATGTATCCATTCACGTCGCTTGAAGATCGCATGTATCCCAAAACAGACTTTTCTGACCTACCCAAACGAGAGAGAAACTCGTTGGCGATTCCACCACCACCAGCTGGCCCGTGACCATCCCACTATTTTGTGGTCAAATGGATGAGCCTACAATGCGGCGAAAAAACCCTAGTTATTCTCCAGCTCGCGTCATACTTGCGGTTAGGGCGCGGAAAATCCGATACTTACCTCTTATAATCACTCTAACCAACCTTAATATAGGATTTTACAGCTGTTTGTATCAGTATAAACCTGTGAAAAATAATACTAGTGCGAATAAAATCGGCTGTGCGGGAGATGAGCCGCCCATCTCACTTTCACGCCTGCCAGCTGACTGGCAAGAGCTCTTCATGTGCGGATGCGAATCCGCGGCCATGGACCCGCGCGACACCACGATACTCCTTTGTCGTACTTCGCCAATCCCAATCAGCGTTGTTACTGCTCGCTCCTCTTGCAACGTGCGAGACTTATAGGCGCTTGCCTCACGCTTGTCCAATCTCCGTATTACGCTGTACGCTGTTGTGAGCGCGCCGGCTGGTCGGGTCCTTGCTGTCTCCATTCCATTACTCCACCTTCACCTTGGTCGCGACACTCGTCCGTGACCATGAGCGAAGGTACAGCTGCGACGACGCTCTCCGCTACCTCAACGTACGCACGATCCTCGTCGATTGGCGGCAGCCGGCGCGATTCGCTGGGTGCAACGTCCACGACGTCGTCGCGTCCGCCGCACACTTCGCTCTCGCGCCACGACAGTGTCAATAGCATCAAGCTCACGGCCATGGCACGCATGGAACAGCGCGGCGGCGGCGGCGGCTCGATGAGCAGCAGTATTACCGGCAGCGACTCGAACCCGAACCTCGCCGACCTGCGCCACTCGCACTACAAAGAAGGCATTCGGCTCGCCGAGATGGGCGACTGGCCTGTGCTCGTGCAGCGCTTGCCGCGCGAACCGCAGCTCGCACGCCACAAAGACCACCACGGCATGCTGCCGATCCACTGGGCGTGTACCGAAGATGATGCGGGTCCGGCCGTCGTGCACGCGCTGCTCGAGGCCTTTCCCGAGGGCGTCATCACGCGCAACAATGCGCAGTACTTGCCACTCCACATTGCGGTCCGCGCCGGCCTCCCCGTCGAGACACTCCAGCTCTTGTGCGACGCCCGCCCCAGCTCTCTCCTCGAAGAGACACCGGCCGGCAAGACACCGCTCCTGCTGGCCATCGAAGCTGGGCTCTCGCCCGGCACAGTGAACCTACTGCGGCGCGCACAGCAAAACTACGAAGACCCAAGCGAAGACAACGACGACGACCGCAACATTGAAGACACCAAGCGCGCGATCGAAGTCCAGAGCCACTTGCTCCGCGAGAGCATGATGCTCAGCGCGTCCGGCATGAGCTTTGCCGGTCGGTCCACCGCCTCAGCTTCTACCCATAACAACAACACCACCAACAACAACAACTCGACGCTCAGTGTCGGGCGTCTCCAATCGCACTCAGTGCTCGCGTCGTTCCCCCCGGAGGCACGGTCCAGCGTTGCGTGGGCCGACCGCCGTGGGGCCTCGTCGTCTCAGAGCTTTGCGGGCACGACCAACACCAACATGAGCAGCACGCGGTCCATGCCGGTGGTGCCGTCCTCGAGCTCCGTG
>JAADVD010000031.1:0-122298 GCA_023334535.1 Pythium vanterpoolii
TCAAACTGGTATATAAACTGCATTTTTGATGATTTTTGTTTGGTTGAAACCAAACTGGTATATTTTCTGTATTTATTTTTCGTTTGGTATATTTTGCGGATTTAATTAGAAAACTGGTATAAAAAGTGGAGCTTCCCTTGGTTTTTTCACAAAAAGCAGAAAAAGGGGGGGCAAACGGTTCACTTTTCATTTCGTGTTTTAGGTCGCCCATGCTGGCCGGGTCCCTGGACTTCATTTATCTCGTGGGTGTTGTTGGTGGCGTGGCGGTTGGTTATTCATTTGAAGCATTTCATGTAGGTTGTGTGTAGATCGGGAATAAGTTTCTAAAAACGTCGGGGCGTCGGTTTCGTAGAAGTAGCAAACTTGGGCAACCGGAGAATTTCGGTCTCAGGATTGAATGGATTGGGGAAGAAAATCAAAAACGAACAAAATATCCGGAGCGTCGCGATCTTCAGCTGGAGTCGGTCGCGGCGCTTGGGATCTTCTTGGAGGGGCTTCTTGCCTCTTCATTTCTTTCTTCGTTTTCTTGGTCTCGTGAAATAATATGTTTTTATCTTGGTTTTTTCTTCTTGCACAAAAAAGAGCTTTCTCGCATTTCTTTCTCGTGCTTTTCTTGGCACTCGCTGGTCAATATTAGACCGCGATCGGCGCGATTGCATGCTGGGAGAGGCGACGCGTCGCAGTGCTCGCCCCGCTGGCATTGCCGCTGCCCATGGTGAGGCTGGCGCGTCGGCGTTCGCTGACCGCAGCGTTCGAAAACGCTGCCGGCAGGACAGCCGCCTTGGCGGTTTTCACGCCACCCGCCTCTTCTTCGGTGCTGGCCTCCCATAAATTATAGCGACTGCCTTCCATGGGCATCGCACTGGGCTTTCCGTGCACGCTCCGAGACGACGACCGTTGGCGCGTCAGCATCGGCGGTGTCGGTGTCAGTACCGGGGCCGGTGTTGGTTCGGTCAAACTGCTGGCGTTTACCGGTGAGAACAGCAAAAATGACGACGTCGTGGCGTCCAGACTCGAGCCGTAGAGCGAGTGGTCTTGCGGCAGCCACGAGCGACGGCGGTCCACCGAGTCACGGCGCGTGCGGCCGTGTTGGTGGTGGTGGTAGGACGGCGTCAACTGCTGGGCGGCAAAGTTGGGTGGGAACGTCATCTCGGCCAAAAAGGCACTGGACTCATCGGGCGTGTCCCGAAAGCACGTGGCCCAATAGTCCGACTCACTGGTCATGGTCTCGCTCGTGTCGTTTGACATGAGCGACATATTGGACGACCGGTCATAGTTAGGGTGCGACCCAAGGTGCTTGAGCTTGTGAGGGGGTTGGTACGGCACCACGTCGACCGACGAGCGGCGGCGGCGGCGCGAGCCCACGGTCGTACGACGCGTCGGGTCAAAGTAGTCGTCGAGGATTTCGACTTGGGTCAGGTACGCGCCTTTGACGCGGCGGCCGTTCACGTCGACAAAGAACTTGCTGTGGTCGCACTCGAGCACGAGGTTGTAAAAGTCACAGAGCAAGCGGCTGCCGCTCGTCGCGCTCGCGATCGAGCCGTTGCCGCGGCGGCCGGGCACGGGCTCGTCGTCGGAATCACTGTCGCTCTCATAGTGCTCGTCGAGGCCGTAGCGACTGCCGACATGGCTCAGGCCGTGGGGACTGCGGAGCGTGGGCTCGCCCAACACCAGCCGCGCCGACCACGACGCACTGAGGCTGCGCTGGAGCTTGTGGAGCAGCGACTTTTCGACCACATCGCAGCGACCGAGCACCGGATGGTACCGCGCCGTCGTGTTCTTGAGGAACGCGGCGTCATAGTCTATCATTCACCCATCCACATGAGTCATCGGATTTCCGAGAGCGTTTCATTCATCCGACGTACCTGCAGAGGGGCCGCCACAACAACCCAAGACCGCGCCCATGACAATCAGCCAAAATGCTCAACTGGCGTGCGGATCCAGAGAAAGATACTTCGCGTGCGAGGGCGAAGAAGGCGGGGAGAAGTGTAGCGACGAGCGAGAGAACGGAGGAAGAGAAGAAAAATCCGTTTCGGTTTATTCTCGCCGCCGAGGGAATTGCTTTGTCAGCTTCACGCCGTCACGTCCGCCAGTCTCGCACTTGCTCGGTCCGTTGGTCGATCCGTTTTCTTTTTCGTTTTGGTCCTTGATCGCGTTTTTTTTCTCGTCGCCGCGGCCGCGTGGTATTTCGGGCTTACGTGCTCTCACTTGTGCCGGCGCTTTTCCGATTTTCGTTTATTCCCCCCAGCCCTTTGGTGCTCTGACAGAGCCCTTCCTTCGTTCCGTCCAGGCGCCGACCAGCCGCGAGGCTCGACTGACTGTTGGCACCAGTCTGCTGCAACAGAAGAACTCCCACAGGCGGGTTCACGCAGACGAGGCGCCACTAAACAGTCAGTCAGTGACGAAGAGCAGAGATGCGACGAACAGCTCGCAGCGGAAACAGGAGATTTTCAGATACCCAAAATATAGTTTGTGCCATGTCCTAATGATCAAAATGTTGAACATATGGTGCGTGCTTCCTTGACCAAGTGCCCAATATAACTTTAGTGACAGGATCTCATTCACGACAGGATTCCTGTGCAGTAAGAAGTGCGACGGTTCAGTGTTTTGGTGTTTTCTTCGCGCATCCCATCATGGATTCCCGTGACGAGGAATCAGACGCGCCATGACGGCGCGTTGTGGGCAGCTACATGCTCAGTGGACAGACCTTCTTGCGCGGTCCACTGTGGACTGCGGACCCACGAGGAACAACCAGTGGCGGCGCCTCGGCTGCGGCCGTTTATGGTGGCTGCGTGTCGCCACTGGCGACTCTGGGTGCGGGTGCCATGCTCCAGACGTTGGAGAAGCAAGGGTCGGATGCAAAGCGACCGTCTCATCCACGGGCACGGTACTCTACACTGTGCATTCACTGGTCTTCGCAACACAGTGTAATGTATCCTGCAGCTGACCAACTTCGTTGGTGATCTCGGGGCGTGTGGTCACCAGTGCTGGTGGCGTAAAGGGCAATTCACTCTCTAGTGTATTATAGTGCGACGCATTAGGATGCCATCGATTCAAAATAGACGCTCGGTTCGCAAAAGCGGATCGTCACGGGCCGCGCGGCGGTCTTGAGCAGATACCGCGTCAGTGCGTACCCAATGGCGCGCGTGCAGTCGTCGGCCACGGCCACAATCACGTACCCCGTGAGGTCGGGGAGTAGTTGGGGCGTGGGGGCGTGGGTGGGTGTGGGTGTGGCGTTATCACTTGTAGTTGTACCACCAAAGCTGCAATAAATATGGCGTTGCGGCAGTGCATACCGCTTCACGACGCACGTACGACCGTCAATAGAGGTCTCAATGTCAATGCCCAATGGACCGTCGGCAAACGTAAGCTCGACTTCGTCGCGCCGTAGTGTCAACGGTTTCCGAGGAAGGAGCTGGATCGGATAAGTCGCAAACGAGTCGTACAGGCGTGCGAGGTAGTCGGGCGGCATGTTCTTACCGTCGACGAGGACGCGTTGGTGGTTGCGAATGAAATCGTCTTTGCCCATTTTGTACTTGCGCGCGAGGTGCGGATTGTGGGCGTCCGTGTTGAGCAGCACGATAGAGAAGGCGGTTGTGTAGACCGCGTCTTCCGACGAACAAATTTTGTCACGTGGGTTGGCTGCGTAATACGCCTTGGCAAAGGCCTGGAGAATGCGGTCAATTTTTTGGGCTTCGCCAGGCAGCACAAAGCGACCGAGGTAAATTCGCAGCGCCACGTCGAAGGCAAAGTCCTTAAAGACAAATCCTAAAAATGTCAATCCAGATAGGTTAGACTCAGGGCTTCACATCACAAGAGAAATGACTGTGTTATCGCAGTACCGTTTGCGTACTCTTGTAACACGCTAAGCGCCAGCTCATCCGGCTCCCCAAGCACGCGGCCGACCATTTTCGGGTCTAGATGCGGCAACTGATGCAAAAAGTCAGCAATATCCTTGGGCGAATAGTTGCCTACAATTACATACAGCAAAATCGCATGGTTAACCTCCCCTTCGCTTCCACCATCGAGTAGCCGAGACTGTGGCAACGTACTGTCTTCGCGCATGAGCTGGGCAATGTCCACGGCCAAGCGCGCATCCTTGGCGGCTTCTGTGCGCGCCATGGCTTCGCCAATGGTAACCAGCACCGACGGAGATGACGACGATGATCCATTCGCAGCAGATGTGAGTGATAATGGAGACGCTTGCGCATCGCTGGAAAAAGACGACGACGCCTGCACAGAACAGAAACGAGAGAACACGTGAGTCGGCATGATGCCAGCGCCTAGAACTATACAAGGATGCACACACTGTCCGTGTTACAGGAACCATGCTGTCGCGCGGCGTGCGCGAGGCCATGACACCAAGGAACGTGAACGCCATTGCGCTGCTCGTGTTCCAGTGTTTAACGCAGACGCTGCTTTTAGCTTATTGTGCAAGATGGCTGCTGAGATGTGGTTCAGAAGACTGGGTAAGAACGGTTCCAAATTAGTATAACCTTCGATAATGCATACTATGTCTGAATAGATAGAATAGTACTCCTTGGAGAATGTATATCTGGCTTGAACCGATAGATCCTGGATTGCGGATGGAAGCACAGCGGACCGTTCCTCCCTTTCGATGCAGTTTCTGCGTTGAAGCCAGAGCTCCTTTCGGTCGAGGTTTTCCAAAGAGCGTATATGCAGTGTGACCAAGTCTCCACGCGCTCCATACAACAGCGAGTGGATCCGCGAATCAGATTCTGAAGATGTTTCCGACACAGCAACGAAAGGGCTGATATATTCGTTGTCGTACGGTACACGCTCTTGCAGCAAGACTTGTTGCATACCCATGACAGATTCTGCCACATCAAGCACAGACTGCCTCTGTAACTTCTGCTCTCCCGCATTCACGGCAGTCCGACCATCATACTGTAGTCAGGGCGCGTCAGCATTCGGTTTAGGACCTGTGATACATGATATCTGCTCGCGAAAGGTCGCGGCAAAGATCGCGTGATCTCTAGCGTCGCGATCGACAAGGCGATCTGCTGTGAAAGAATGACGCGGCCGCACGTGAACATCCCCGTGGACTCGATCTACGAGCTGCAGCGCAGTCTCCATGGTGTGGAGATTTCGGCCTACCTTACGGCTGAGCCCGTGAGCGAGAAGAAGCCTAGTCGACTGACCGACGTGGCGTTCCACTGCATACGGCCGTGGCTCGCCGCGATCGATCTGAAAGGCGCGGGCGTCGTGTGGAACTATGAAACTAGAGAAATCGTCGCAGAGTTTTCACTGGGCATCTCTCCTGATGTCGCTGCCCTCCAGGGAGAGGCAGGGGATGGCGATGAAGAGTTCAGTGCCACCACGGCTTTGACCACGTCAACCGTCACAGCAAAAGGGCTCTTGCACAAAGCCACATCGCCGACAGCGTCCTACGTGCGCTCGCTGCGGAACAAATCATCGTCGTTTCTCATGCTCTTTTACGATCACGAGAGCATCTGCTGGACCACACGTAGCGGCGGGGTTGAGTCGCGGAATTTCTTTGACGAGTGGCTCCTCGTGCTCACGGCCACCCACATTGTCGTCTGCGACCTCAATCAGCCGACGGCAGTAAGTTGTGGACTCAGTACTTGTGATTCTTCAACGGCTGACCAATGACTAATGACTTGTGAGCGCAGATTCGCTCCGTATCGTCCGAAGATCTGCAGCGTCAAGTACCATGCAGCGTCGAGATCCTTCCATCCGGTTTACTCGCTATTGGCTGTCAAGACGGCAAAATCCGGTTGTGGAACCCTCGACTGTGGCGTGTGGTCGACACGATCGACACCGGCTCGACAAAGGAGGTTCAGCAGCTGCTGCTGTTGCCGTTGCGGGCCGACCCAGTGTCCGACATTGTCCACTTTCTCACGAGCCTCACATTGGACGGCCGCCTTGTCACATGGAAAGTCTCTCTTAGTGGAGAGTGTGTCAAAGTGCCAGGCGTGATTGACCTCCGAGATGTCTACCGCGCATACGACACGAGCAGTGGTTTGAATGAGTTTCGGTGGCACCCGCATCAAGACGCCGTCTCTGGGACGTCCAAAGACGGCACGACGTTCTTCTTTGATCTATCACCACTCACGCGCCAGAGCAAACAAATGACACTCATGAGTATTCTACCAACAACCAAACTGCCCGGTGCGAGCGTGCTGTCGGGGCCACGTAAAGGTGCTTTTGTGGTTGTGTCGCTGGCACCGTCAGGATCAACTGTCCTGATATCAGAGCTCGTGAATAAAGGACGTGGTGTGACGAAAGACAATGCGCCGGCCAACTACTTGGAGTTTGGTGTTGCGACGTCCCAGGAATCGCGCGATCTGCGTGGGGCCGTGGGTCAAGCCGCCCTAAAAAAGTTCAAGTCGTTTTTGCTCATGGTCAGCAGTCGAAATGCCGATGAACTGTGCTGTGTCACTAGCTATGGCATCTTTGTCTTGCGCGCCACGTGTCTCGCCACGGCGCGGCCAATTCTGATCACGAGAGGAAGTGACAAATCGCCGCTTGTGTTGTATCCTGGGCCGAGCCGAATCACGTTGCGTTTCTACGGGGAAGAGACGTCGTCCAAGCAAGAGGATTACAAGCTGCAGGGTGCTGCCGACGCGCCGAATGAACGGCTTCGAACGCCTGTGCTGCTGGCCTGTCCGTCGAATCCAGCGTTCTTGTCGGTGCTACTGCCGGCCAGCACGCATCTAGAGGTCCGTTCATTTCATATCCCTGGTACGCTCGTCTGTGCTGATGTTCCCACGCCTCGAATTGCAGGTGGTACAAATGGATTCCGAGTTGCGAAACCAAAAGTCGATCAACATGCACGCGGTCTTTTCGGGCAATGCCATCGCTCTTGCGTGGCACGCGACGCTGCCTCGCTTTGCGGTTCTCGTGGTACGTACCGATGCAGTGCGTTCTGTCTGAAGATGTTTGACACCTTGAATTGCATCGTCCTGTGTCGTAGCCTCATGAACCTAACGCTCGTCGGCTGACGCGATCCGTGTCCAACGTCAATAACACGCCGCGTCGCCGGGGGTTCATGTTTGGCGGTTCCGGCAAAGGTGGGGCTTTAGACGAAGCTACGGCTGCCGCCGAGGCTCGCCAAAAGAACTCGGCCGCACGGGCGATGGCACTCACAATGTACGAGATTGCTGTCGATGGGCGAGTCCAGAGCGTCGCAGAAAACTGCAGCTGTGGCGACGATCGCTTGCTGCACATTTTCTCTGGACCAGTACTTGGTGTCGTCAAGTTTGAAGCCGATGCGGAGAGTGGTAGCAGCAGTCTTCCAGGTACCTCAGCGTCATTCATTGGGGCAAACGAGCTTCACGACAGTCCGTCGGCACGCAACAAACGCCACGAGGCATCCGTGTTCTCACCAACCAACGGTGGCGGCGGCAGCCATTCGTCGTTTTCACTGGCGGAAAACGAAACTGGAGATTTCAAAAAGACGACGCTCGAGTTCTTTGACTGGGATGTGAGTTCCGGCAGTGTCACGCTGAAGCGTATTGGATCCAGCCCCATTGACGCGCCGCTGAAGCTCGAGTGGGAGCGCGTCACGCATCGCTTCTGTGCTCTGGTCTACCCGAAAAGCATCAAGATCTATCGCGTCTGCACGACGCCCGTGGCCGAGGTCGTGCGTGTCCACGATATCCCCACGTCGCAGACTGCGGTGTCGCTGTACTGGATGCACCACACGCTCTTCTTCGCCACCGACGACCAGCTCAAGTGCTGCGTCGTGTCTAAGACGCGTGTGTTCACCTTTGACATTGCGTCGCAAGTCGGCTTCGTGCTGACTGGTGCCACGGGTGGCGGCAGCTCAACGACCACGCAGTTTCCAGTCGCGCAGAACCTGAGTCTAGACGCGACGACGATCCTTGGGATCTCCAATCGCCAACTTGTGTTAGCCGCACCGGTGCAATCGCTGCACGCGATAGAGCTGACCAATCGCGTACTGCAGTGTTGTTTGCTCGTGTCGATCGGTCACGCGGACCTCGCGCTTCAAGTTGCTGAGATGATCGGTGGCGAACTCACTGATTGGTTCGCTTCGGTCTTTGAAGGATTTGGTTTTGTAACACATGCGATGCGTCTGCCCAAACTGTCACTAAACTGTCAGATCAATCTGGCCATCAAGCATACTTTGTTGGACGACCTCGAGCGAATCGTGCTTGCCTCCACGACCGTTACTCAGCTGCCTCCATCCGCCGACGCAACCGTACGTATCTCTCTCTCACTTACTTCTTGATGTTGGACTTTCCACTAATGTATACTTCCACTCACTACACGTATGCGAACGTGTGCAGGGCGCATCGCTTCTCCAACGCGCGTGTGTCTGTCTAAGCCGAGGCGGTCGAAAATCAGTTGTTGAGATCGTCTGTCGCTCGATGATCACGGCGAACCGATCCAACGATGCCATCTTTCTCGCCTCACTACTTGATCACGATGAGGTGCGTGGGAGAATCATTATCATATCAGATGTAGTGCTGGTTCTGAAGAGAGACGTTTACAAAACTGCCTGTAGCTTTTCGCGGCGGCTCTGGAGGCCCACGAAGCATGGGGCGGCGCGATGAACGCTGCGAAACGCGCCGCCAGCAGCGGTAGTGGCAAGTCTGGAACTGCACCTCACGACATCCTAACCAAGTGGAATGCGCAGCTGAGCAGCGCTACGGCGCCGTGGAAGGTTGTGCTTGAACGCCACGCGATCCGCGCGCCAGAGACCATCTCTCTGGCGTCACAATGAGATGGAATGGGTACATTTGTTATATAGCATGTCGCATAATAACCGAGCTGATTGGCCAAGCAGTTTGTTACGAACTTGAGACCTTTAATATTTGATATTTTGATTGCCGGTTTGACACGAATGATTGGTCCAATCAGCAAGCGTCCGCCCAGTCGAAAGAGTGGGTTACACTCCGCGAAGCTGAAGCACTCTCAAGAACAGAAAACCCGGCAGCGATCACCAATGGCGCCACCGCTGGGCATCTTCTACGGCTCGCAGACCGGTTGCGCCGAGTCCATCGCAAAGGTACATACTTTTACTATCGAATGGTGTGCGTGGTGTGTGTGAAAATCCTCATAAACGCTTTGTAAACGACAGCGAATCTACGACGAAGCCGTCGAGAAACAAATCGACGCCACGTTTGGTCCGCTCAACGACCTCCACAGCGTACGTCACATGCGCGTGGTTTCGTATCGTCTATTGTATCAACTAACATACTATTTATGGGGTGGGGTACGTATAGAGCAAAGCACTGGAGGCGACAGACGGCGCACCGCAGCACCTCGTGATTGTGTGTTCCACGACCGGCAACGGCGATCCGCCGGACAACTGCGCCAAGTTTTGGCGCTACATCAAGCGCCGCACACAGCCCAAAGACATGCTCGCGAACGTCGTGTACACTGTGCTGGCGTTGGGCGATACGAACTATGACAAATTCTGCTACATGGGCAAGAGCATCGACAAGCGCATGATCGAACTCGGCGCTACCCGCTTTTTTGACATGTGTACGTTTCCTTAGATATTCGATCACTGTATGGGTCTGACACGAGGGTGTTTGAAATCTCCACAGGCGCGGCAGACGAAGCTATGGGGTTGGAAGACCAAGTCGAGCCGTGGTTGGAAGGTCTGTGGCTGGCGTTTACCAAGGCGACCGGTAGGGACGACGGCGCCGAGACAGCGTCGAGTTCAGACGATGAAGGAGCCACGGCAAGCAAAGATGGGGAAATCGTGGCGGACGCCGACGATGCGACGAAAGTGAGTTATGTGCAAGAGAGCGTGGCGTCGTACGAGACAATGTTTGGCCCGTTTACGATGCCGACCGAGATGCCAACGGACGTGCCACGTCTCCAGTCGTCTGTGTACTCGACGCGGCTGGTGGATTCCTCCGAAGTGACTGCTGCGGTTGCCGCCAAGCTCATGGTCGACGACGAGGAGTACAGTGCGACCCACCCTTTTCTTGCAACGATTGCTTCGGCAAAGTATCTGACCAAGCGCCACTCGGACCGCAAGGTGCTTTATGTACACCTCGACATCACCGGCTCCAATCTCCAGTTTACACCGGGAGACTCGATCGGTATCAAATGCCCTAACCGCATGGGCGATGTAGACGCGCTGCTCACGCGACTCGAGCTCGACGGTTCGGCGTTGCTTTGTGTCGAGCCAGCGGCACCGGCCAGTGGAACACGCCGCGTGGCGGTCAAGTCATCGACCACAGACCGCTTCCCGTCGCTGTGCTCAGTTCGTGATGTGTTTTCCAAGTATGTGGATCTCCTCAGCTCTCCAAAAAAGGCAGCGTTGCGTGCATTGGCGACGTACTGCTCCGATGAGGAGGAGAAGGCGCGTATGCTCGTGCTCAGCAGCAAGTCGGGTGCCGAAAAGTACAAGGTACGCAGCCGCTTGTGATCAGTATTAGATAGTAAAATGACGCCTGACATGTGTTGTATGAACAGCAATTCGTGGCGGACCAGCAGCTTAACTTTGTGGAGCTGCTCTACCTCTTCCCGTCGTGCCAACCGCCGCTCGATCATTTACTCAGTCTGCTGCCTCAGCTCATGCCGCGCTTCTACTCGATTGCGACATCTCCACTCGCCCACCCAACCAAGATTGGGATTGCGTTCACGGTGGTCGACGAGCTTATCGGTTTCAGTACCTCAATTCGTCGTCGTGGCTTGTGCACCAACTGGCTTGACGAGATCTGCCAGCCACTGCTTTGCAACGCCGTGACTTCGACGCGCATTGAGATCACCGTGCCTCTATTTCTGCGACCGACGCGAGATTTCCTCTTGCCCGCCAGTCACGAGTGGCCGCTCATTCTCATCGGCCCTGGCACGGGCGTCGCACCGTTCATGGGCTTTTTGCAGCATCGCTACAATGAAGTACAGAAACGTACGCAAGTCGCGTCCCAAGTGTGCTCGGGCAGCTGGCGCGGTGGGCTCGACCTCGATATGGAAGAAGACGAAGAGTTTGTCAAGACACCGTCCCAAGCCGCCGACGCCAAAGGCATTTACTTGTTCTATGGCTGCCGTCGTCGGGCCGACGACTGGATCTTTGAAGACGACATGAACGAGTACCTGGCGAATGGCACGTTGACCCAACTCTTCACAGCGTTCTCACGCGAACAGGAAGAAAAGCACTACGTCCAGCATGAGCTTCGTGCTCACGGCGCGCTTGTCGCCGAGCTGTTGCTTCAATCTGGTGGGTATGTCTACGTGTGCGGCGACGGCACGCAAATGGCGAAGGGCGTGCACGCAGCGTTGCGCGACGTGTTGGAAGAACACGGTCACTTGACCAAGGAACAAGCCGACGAGCAGCTTGCGACACTGGCTGCTCGGCAGCGATACATGCGTGATATCTGGTAGGCTGCAGTACGTACAAGGGTACAAGGCACGAGAGCAGTGATTGTCAAGCTCACTTCCCTCGCCACCAGTTGAAGTCCATCCCGTCAGCGTGCTGCATGATCGTCCAGCTGCGCTCCTCCGTCAGAGTCTCTCCGAAATAGAGAGTGCCCCCCACTCTCTGTTGCTGGCGCAAGAGCGAACCTCACGTCGATAAGTGGTATTCTCAAAATGAAAAGGACACTCGCCTCTTTCGTATTCGTTCTTCGCTGTGTGTGTCCAGAAATTAATTGTGAGTCGTTATGTCTCTAGGGTCGTATCCTGCGTATCCAAAGACTCACCACTCTTAGTACTTGGGACGATTCGGGCCGTGATCTCCGGGTCTCGTCTAATACCAGTTTCTGTGAACCGACGCGTGTCGTTTCGCGTGGCAAAGGCTGCACGTTGCCGTGTTTTGCTGTTGGGTGGAAGGACAGCACGTGGTCGAGAGCCGCTTGCCGTCCTTTCTTTCGAAGCGAGCGAAATCGGCGAAGAAAATAAATCCAACACCACACGATCCAAGCATCTGACGACCATGGCGCGTGCGTTATCGTGTGAAGACGAAAGCCTCGTGGACTATTTCATCATCGCGACCAAACGCTTCGACGGTACGTGCATCTCACGCTCAACGAGGCTGACAGGGATTCACTAAGCAGTTGTTTCTTCTAGGTTCCGCCGCGCAACTTTCGTTCGTGTATCCGCCGCTGGACGATGACCACGACGAAACCGACTTTTGCGAGAACGTGACCATGGTACGCTTCAGCTGATTTGACAGTTGGTCCGCTGGGCAATGGTTCTCATGCTAAGTGGTTGTACAGTTTCAATTCCCCCACGGCTACGTTCACAGTTGGGACGGCCGGTCGCTGCCGCCGCCGCCGGCCCACAATCTCTTTACGCTAACGGACATGCACGGCGACCACTTGTACGGCGCCTCGATCAGCTTTTTCGAGACCGCCAATCACGTCAAGTCCCTTTGCGTCCTCACGCGACGGCCATTCTACACGCAAATGCTGCGGTACTTGGAGCAGCTCGTGCTTCTCGGTCTTCACCAAGCGCGTCACGCGACTGGCGACAATGCCATGGTCGAGAAAGCACTGTGCAACCTTTTTCACGAAGTGCCGGTGCCGTACCGGGGGCTTGCGGTGCAACTGCACGTCGGCGGCTTGGACATTTTGCTCGAGCGACCGCCGTTTCTCGACTTTCCGTTCGAAGTCGATGCCGAACTGATGCTGTACGCGTTCATGATGATCGACCCAAAAGTGCTCCAGCAGCTATACCACCACGTGCTCCTCGAGCACCGCGTGCTCATTGTTGGGAACGACAGCGTGCTAGTCACGGCCGTCGTCGAGACGCTCAAAGGCCTCGTCTTTCCGCTCACGTGGCTCCACGTGGTGATCCCCAATATCCCCGACTCGCTCGATTTGAGTACGCTATTAGATGCACCGGTGCCGTTTCTCGCGGGTGCCCACACGGGCCAACTGCAGCATGTCGCGATCCCCTCGAACGTCGTGAAATACGATCTCACCGAGTCGCGGCTCGTGGTGCCGTCGACTTCAAACAATACGCACCAATTTCAATACCAGCAAGACCTCGAAAGCGTGGTGCTCCCAACGCTCCCTGAGGCCTCGACTCGGCTACTACAGAAACTGTCGACGACCCGACTCACAGATCTCCACACGCAAAAGAAAGAGCTCCATCAAAAGCTGTGGGATCGGCGGATACAATTGCAAAAGTGCTGCTTAGCGACCACAAGCTCATCCACCAACTCCTCAAGTGCCAGTCGACCGCCGGTCATTACGCCCAAACAGTTTTTTCTCGTCAAGCAGAGTCTCGTCTACAAAAAGATGATGAAGCTGTACCTCGACGTGATCACGTCAATGCTGCAAGACTTTGCGCCACCCAAAGCGTCCCACCTGTCGAAACCGTTTGACGCCGACAAATTCTTCGACAAAAAACCAAGCACCACACGGGTACTTACACTGTATCTCAACTATGTATGCTGGAAGCCTTACCATTTGTGCATTAGGCATTCTACAAAGCGTTCATTGAGACGGCGCAGTTCCAGTCGTTCATTGCGCAGCACCACGAGTACACGGCCGGTCGACTGCCGTTGGAAGACGCCGCCAAGTTTCAGTTTGTGCACAAAACGCTACTGACCTCGGAGCGGATCACGGGCAACCAAGCGGACGCCTCGCGGGCAGTCGCAACGGCCCTCACCAAGACATTTGTGGCCCACACGCCGCTGGCATGCGAGGCTCTTTCGGTCCGTGAGCAGGTGGATGCCGATTTGAAAGTTCGACTCGAAATTGTGTTCCCAGCCGTGAACATTGACGCGTTTGGCGAACCACGCAAGATTCTGTTTCCGAGTATGGCGACCGACGCGGTGCATTCTTCATTAGGGACGTTCATCTCTCCGTCCGACGCTGCGAGCCGCAGGGTACGCTCGGTCGTCTGACTGACGGCGTGACCTCCACTAGCTGACACCTCTTCTCTTCTGCTCTTCACTCTAGGCCTCCAAAGACACGTCCGACTGGATGCAGTCGTTCATGCGCACGGTCCCGCTGCCATCGGCGCTCATCCGGTCGGATCTTCTCTCCTCCTCGTTGTCGTCCTCCTCTTCCCGTAGCAACAACAACAGCAGCAGCCACGAGCGCTCCAAGCTGAGCGTCTTTCGCTCGCCCCAGGTCACAACGGCGGCACCACCCGTACCCGTGGGCCTGCCGGCTGCCGCCCCCATTAAACGTTCGCGCACGATCGACCGCCTCAAGAAAGTGTCGCCGTTCTACCGCACAATGACCCAGAAAGCTTTGGACTCGACCCTGAAATCGCTGGCCTCGGCCGCCACACCACCGCCAAAACGACCGGCGACGGTCGTGCGGTCCATCTGGCTCATCACCACGAGCTCGTGCGCGTGCCGCGACCGTATTGTCTTGCTCACGCAGAGCCTCGTGGAGCAGCTCCAGCTCCACGGCACCAAGACCGCCACCCAGGTTGCGACGGCGTACTGCGACCTCATTTACGCACTCGCCTCGTGTGGTCACCCGAGCGAAGCCAAGGCCGTGTTTGAAGAATGTCTCAGTGGTAGTGCGCTCGTGTCGCTGGCGCCGATCGCCGGGAAACCGCATTTCTGGAAGCCGTTCAGTGCGCTACTGCGGTGCTACATCACCAACGGCCTCGTGCAGCGCGCGTTCGATTTGCTGTCGCAAGTGCACATGGACGACGCGCAGCACGTCGAGCCGCCGCTCGGTGTGCTCCAGTTTACGGCCCACGTGCTAGGCGTCGCGAAAGAAGTGATGGTCGAACGCCTGTACGTCACGTTCAGCTGTGGGAATCTGGGCCTGCGGCTTGCGCCAAGCACGAAATCGGAGTCGGAGCAGGGTTCGAGTGAATCTGGCGTTGGCTGTGAACTGATTGCTTTCGAGGACGAGTCGGATCACGATGCCGAAGGGGATTCCAGCACGACGGTTGGTTCACTCGAATCCACGAGCGGCTTGCGTGTCCACGATCTCGTGGAAACGGTCAATGGAGCAGTCGTGTTGCACCAGACGTTCGACGAGATTGTCACGGCCCTCAAGCAAGCGAGTCGGCCCATGACCGTGACGTTTGTGCGGGGTCTCGACCGGCTCACGATGCCCATGCAAGGAGATACGGACGGCGGTCGCTCGGTGTCGTCGGCATCGGCCACGTCGGTCTCGTCGACGTCGGCGGTCGTTGACGGGCGATCGGGTGTGAAAGCTAAGAAGGTGTCGGCGTCCTCGTCCTCCACCTCCTCCTCCAAGAGTACACCCCGCCGCGATCTCTGCGATCGCTTCGGCCTCCTCCCTACACGCGGCATCCGCCTCACGGCGCTGACCGACTGCGAGTGCTGTGGGACGCGACTGAGTTTCTCCGAGGTGAAACGCGGATGGTCACCTAATGATACGAACGACCACACGACCAAATGCCATTCTTGTGGCCATCGCTTTGTGCCGCGGCTCTGTGTGATGCTGGGCGTGATGACGAGTATGTACCAGCCGACATTGCGAACCAGTGACCGCACGCAGCTCCCTCCCGACGCCCAGGTCGAACAGGTCGAGTACCTCTCGATGCCAATGATCCGCAAAGAACTCAGTACGCTTGCGCAGAAAGTTCCGCTCACTCTACTTCCGATGAAAGATCTGCGAGACATGAAGCCCCAGATCTACTGGAACATTGTGGTCAAGCTACTGTCGCTCGACGTGCCGTTAGACTTTTTGGCTCTGCCCGACGCGACGACCAAGTCGAAGGACCCGATGGTGGATACCAACGCCAAGCC
This sequence comes from Pythium vanterpoolii, assembly GCA_023334535.1. NCBI lineage: Eukaryota > Oomycota > Peronosporomycetes > Pythiales > Pythiaceae > Pythium > Pythium vanterpoolii. The sequence goes on from JAADVD010000031.1 coordinate 15,659, forward strand.
GATCAAGGCTCTGCCGACTGAAATGGCCACGGCCGACGATGACGACCACGAGATGCGGATGCTTCGAGAGCTAGTGATGAAGCGGGTCGAGCGCGTCAGCAGCCGGACGGACAGTCAAAACCAGAACCAGAGTCTGCGGATGGAAGCCGTTCTCACGAGCCTGATGATCGCCCTGACGGAGCAGACCAAAGAGGCGCTTCAGGTGAAAAGCAAAGCGACCACCGCTGTCCCCAATCGCAATGGCAAGCAGTGGAGTCTTCTCGGCAGTGAGAGTACTAGTAACACCAAGTCGCCGTTGAATCCATCGCCTATGAAGCCAACGACCACGCCGACAGCGAAACCCAAAACATCGGTCACGCGAGGCTTTATCAACAGTCGAGAGGACGACGTGAGTGGGTACGACGACCTGCGGCGCCTGTCGTCGGACGATGAAGAGCGCGAGACCGACGTGGAAGACATGCGCAGCTCCCGGACCATGAGCGTCACCGACTCGCTCGTAATGGACGATGCATTACCGACAGATCCAACAACCATCAAGGCCAAGCCTCGCAACAACAAGTTTATGCCAGGCTTACGTAGCCTGTCGACGCTACCGTCGGCGCCGTTCCAGCGCAGCTCCCGTGGCTTCCCCAGCGCTCGGTAGTTGCGCATTAAACGAAATTTTAGCGTTTTCGTTGATGGCTATTTTACACAGGACGATAGAAATCCGATTTGAGATCGTTTTCGAACGGACGCGTCGTGACGATCTAAGAAAAGGTCGATGGCAGCAGAGGTGAGGCAAGCGACGTCAGTGGCGCTGCCGCCGCCAGTCCCACGGATCACATGGAGTAGAGAGCAGCAAGGCTTCATTGTGGCTACAGACCGTGCTTCCACACCAGTATCAAGTCGCCCCACGCCAAGGCAGCCTCGTGGGTCGGCGTGGGACGAGCTGTTACCGATTGAGGTCGATGGTGAGAATGGAGAACAAGTTGTGGTGGACCAGTTCATCCACCTGCGAGAAAAGTTCAAGAATCACATGATGGAAGCCCAGCAAATCCATAAGTCAGCCAGTGATGATGTACCCTCGCCACTGCTTTCACTACCAGCTTTTGTAAGCCACTGGTATCAAAGACTCGACCGGATGACAACGGTAGCGGATGAGCAGACAGTTGGACGCCTCTGTCCTGTGTTCCACGACCTCGCAGCGACGGCGATGCAGGTGGGCGACGTTGTGCTGGCTCGGCGTGCCTTGGGGCGATGCATCCAGCTCTCACGAAGAAACCCGATCCATTCAGAGATGGAACGAGAGGCGAAGCACCTGCTGCTGCAGTGTGCACAGTATCAGCACGCGCACGAGCGGTGTGAGCTGAATCTCCAGCGGCAGCACGTGCCTCCGTTCGTCCTCACCACGATGCTCGAAAAGCTGCAGGCCCTGCAGACGTTGGCCCCGTATGCAGTGAACGTGATGGAATTGACTGTCCACGCACTGCAATCACTGAACCGATCCAAAGACGTCGTAGCGTCCCTAAGCGCGTTTGTGTTCACACCCACGAGCGCACCACTCACTCTCGCATACGCCACAGCATTAGAGTTCGAAGGGTTCTACCAACAGTCCATTACGGTCGCCATCAAATTTTCTCTCGGCCCACTACAAGATCCCACAGTAGTCACAACGGCCGTGGCGACTCACGCTACGCGCTTGACGACGCTGCTCGCACACAAAGCCAAGGGCGACGACGCACTACAGCAGTCCTGTTTTGATACGGCAGAGCGAGCGTTTGAGAACGCACTCGGGATCGTAAATTCACAGAGCAAGCGACTGCGCGCGGCGCTGCTGCTGGGGCGAGCGAACGCGTGGATCGGCCTGGAGCGATTGCAGAGTGCGCAGAGGGATCTCCAAGAGAGTCTGGAATTCGACCCAAGCAACCAGATCACGCGCCTGCGATTGCGCACAGTCGACTTGGCATTGGAGACCCAGCGCATGCATCGCCGCTTGCACTAGTGATGCGTTCGTATATACAGTGTTTCTTTTCTTTCTTTCTTTCATACAATTACTGTTTTCTTTTTGTTCTGTTTTTCTTTTTTCCCTCTAGGATTCGAGTCTCTTGCTCTTGTTCTCGAAACTACTCTACGTTCGCTCGCCGCGGATGCGACGTGCAAGCTGAATGTCCTTGGGCATGATGGTCACGCGCTTGGCGTGGATCGCGCACAAGTTGGTGTCCTCAAAGAGACCAACGAGATACGCCTCCGAAGCCTCCTGCAGCGCAAGAATCGCGGTCGATTGGAAGCGCAGATCAGTCTTGTAGTCCTGCGCGATCTCACGCACAAGGCGCTGGAATGGCAGCTTGCGGATCAACAGCTCGGTGGATTTTTGGTACTTGCGGATCTCACGGAGTGCGACCGTACCCGGGCGGTAGCGGTGCGGCTTCTTGACGCCGCCGGCGGTCGGCGCACTCTTACGCGCGGCCTTGGTCGCGAGCTGCTTGCGCGGCGCTTTACCGCCGGTCGACTTGCGGGCTGTCTGCTTGGTACGCGCCATTTTCAAGTTCAAATAATAGGTGTTTTTGTGGGTCAAGGTCGAGGTCTGGACAAAAGCGAAAATGAACTTGGAAAAAGTGAAAAGAAAACGCGTCCTCGTAAAAGGACGGTCAAGAACGAACAACAGAGAAACAGAAAGAAAAACGCGTGGCGTATTCTTTCTGCTGGCTGACTTACGACGGGTTCATACTCAACGTTAGTGGAGAGGTTCACAGCCACGCAACGCACCAGGACACCAGCGCTGCTTGAACAGGGTAGGGGCAGAAGGCGGTGGTCCAGTTAGACCAAACCGGCACCGTTTGGACAAGTGAAAGCATAAACGATGAGGAGCCATGATGGCAAACAGGAGAGGCGAAACATCCTCTTGATTTGAGTATGTCGTGCTCTCCCATCCCGGCTCGACAACAAGCACCACGCACCATAGGCTGATTACGAAAGTCAGCCTCAACCCCAATGAGTCCGTGCGAACCTCGTTCCAGCAACTCGAATCGTGGTGTGAAAGGTATCGTCGCTGAAAGACTTGAAATCTGTATGTGGTGGTGGGTTGCCGTTCGATCTTGAGTGTGCACGAACAGAGCACACAATTTAGGGTTCGGGAACGAGTTCAATGTGTTCGCCAATCAGCCGCAGATAACCATTCTGATTCAAAATGAGTAGGGCTAGGTTTTCATTCATATGCATTGGCCAATAAATGTACCATATCAGTGGCCATCACTCTTGCCCAATTAGATCGGGGGAGGAATGGCAACGAGCACCACTAAACAAATTTGCAACAGCAACATGGCATCACTCACAGGAGGAGAACTCGATGCTCTCGCCACGCAATGTCGTGATCCGACTTTCCGGTACGTAGTGCTACTGCTAGACCCCTTCTCTTTCGTCCCATAGAAATTAACGGTCTCTGTGTCCATCTTAGCAATGGCCTGGATGCATCTCCTCTCTGGAACTCGGTCGCGACGACGCTCCGGTCTTGTCTTCATGCACTTGACGGCTCTTTTTCCCGTTCTAGGGGAAACGGCGTGGCACACAGTGGCAACATACATGCGGCTGATGGAAAAGCGGAAGAATATGAGGACGATGGGCTCAGTTACTTGTTCAAAGTGCGAAAGGACGCTCCCATAGATGAGCTCGCTGCCTCGGACGTAGTTTCCGTGCAAGTCGCCAACGTCGATGCCACCGTCGCGCTCGTGGAACAGGCAACATCTGCGTTCCGCTTTTTACGCAACGCCTGTGCATGCAGCTCAGCGAATCAGGACACGTGTCGCGAGCACGAGCTGCTGGAAGTTGCCCACGACATCGTGATGCGGTGTTGTGGCTGGTGTGACATTGACGAACCGCCATTGGCAACGTGAGTGCGCACTACCGTCAAAATTGGACTAGCTCCCACGGAGGTCTCATCTTGTGCGAATGCGTTTGTTGTATATGTGCAGTGCCGTCGTTTTGCTGGCACAGGTCGCGCTACAGTTCTCTGCGAATGCGATCCCTGGTCGGACGGCCAACCGGGACGTCGTGTGGTCACTCTACTTTCCCGACGATTTCCAGGTGCGTGGATCACGTCAAAACTCCTTGAGCCTTTGATTTCATTTGTTTTGGTGTTGTGCGATAGAAAATCTTGGTGGAGTGTCAAGAGCACCGCAAAATCGTCGCCTTCACCGCTGCGCTGATGATCAACTGCGTCAACACGACACTCGACAATCAAGGCGTTTCAAGACGTCGCGTGGAACTGGTATGGCCATAAGCTGCCTCATCCCAACCGGCTATCGATACAGCTAACGAGTCGGTGTCTATTGAGTGGCGTTGTAGGTGGAGGCTCGCAATTTGATCATCACCCTGCTGCAGCGCTGTCTCGTGAACCCCAAAGGTGATCGTGACCAGTCCACGTCCGTCGCGACACCTGTGGTGGACGACCAAGACACGGCGTTCGAGTGGCTTTGCCTGGTCTTCAAAACACTCTTTGAAGCGGGCTACAGCAAGCACTTGTACAACGCCGTGGGTGCTCACTTGTTGAGCCAGTTGTGGTCGCGCGTCACTCCCGAGCAACTCATTCTGTTGCGGATGTTTACCATGTGGATGACGTCTCACCGCGACGAATCCGCATCGAGTCCACCAGGCGAGTCGCTCCCTGCCAACCAGTTGACGAGGACGCACGACCGCCGACTTCCGTTGTCTGACGAAGCTGCATTCGAAAATGTCTTTGATTTTGTGTCGAAGACGTGGGCATCCCTCGTGTCGGAAGAGACCGAGGACCGACCTGACGAAGCGGACGAAATGCGCAAGCACATGTGGATTCAGTTTGAGAACGAGGCCAAGCTGCTATTGCTCGACGTCATGGGCGAGCTCACGCTCACGCGCGTCACGCCCTCACCGTCTATGCGCGAGCTGGCAGAGCGCATGCTGCTGTCCCTTCTGAGCGAACTGCAGCACGTGTGGTCGCTGCGTCGTCTCGGTGCCCCTGCTAGACCGCGTCCAGACGCGACACCAGCTGATATGTCCGCGCTGCCAGTGACCGAGCCGTTCGGGTATCGCTCAGCGATCATCCGCGTGGTCGGGAACCTCACGTACCGCCACTCGGACCACCAAGATCTCGTACGCGAAGGCGGTTTCTTACCTCTATTTCTCAACCATTGCAATATCGACGAGCCGAATCCATTGCTGCGCGAGTGGTCGCTCGTTGCCCTGCGAAATCTGTGCGAAGGCAACGCGGCCAACCAAGCGTACATCAATGCGCTGCGGCCCCAAGGTATTGACCGTGCTAGCGTCAATTTGGATGCGATCAACGTGGACGCGACACTGGGAGACGACGGTAAGCTTCATGTATCGCCCAAGCCCAGCACCCAAGAGTAGAGAGGCGTTAGACTCGGCGCCGCACGAGCCATGCACTAAGAGAGGCCACCACGACGGCCATGGCAACCGACATAAGCGTCACAATTGATCGTATCGTCTCGTGTTCTCTGTCTTGCTGTCCTGGAAGCGAAGGTAGTTGTGTTATATGGTCGTTCTGGTGGTTTGGATAACCCTGCTCAAACAGTCTGTGGGCAAGTGTAGACCTTTTTATCCACCGTCGAATACGAAGCCGCACGAGGGCAAGCTGCACCACGATTTGTTTCTCCATTGCATCCGGTGGGGCAAGTTCCAATACGCGCTGATAGTAGCGTTCCGCACGCTCATAGTTGATCGGTACACCGAGGCCGTGTTCGTGCATGTGGCCAACGTTATAAGCCCCTGCATCGACACCGTTGGCACTGGCGCGGCTGTACCATTTCAGTGCCTCAGCGGCATTTGCTGGGAGCCCGCCCATGCCGTAGTAGTAATAGTCACCGATGCGAACGAGCGTCTCCTTGTCGCTGCCCGCTCGTTGTAGGTGGTGCAACGCTCGCTGTTCACTCGCAATGTCGCCGATTCGTAGCAGCTTTTGGTCGTACAGATACGCAAGGTTACTCGTCGCGACGCCGTAACCGTATTCGGTCGCTTCTGCGTACACCACCGTTGCGCGTTCGTAGTCGCCAGTAAGAAAGTATTCGAATCCTGTGCGCACACTCGCGCCCCAAAATCCCGCCTCACTTGCTGCCTTTAGATATGTAATCGCCTTTCCACTATCGCGTGGAATGGAAGACTTATGGACTCCGTCGATTTCTTCCCAACCACTCCAGTGAAGCTTGCCTAATTCGTGGATGGCATCGAAGTGGCCAAACGTGCGTGCTGCCGTTTCGTAATACTGCATGGCGCGCGTGAGGTTACGCACCGTCCCCAGCCCAAAGGCGTGACAGTACCCTGCGTTGAATACGCTGTCTCCGTCTTCCATGTTGGCGGCGGCTCGCTCAAACAGCACAAGTGCGTGAGTCTTGTTCTCGACCAGACCGCCCGAGCCGTAAAAGTGAATGAACCCCAAACCGTTGAGAGCCCGGGTGTGGTTTTTGATGGCGGCCTTTTCGTACCACGCGACGGCACTCGCGTTGTCTTGCCTAGTGCCTTCTCCCTTAAGCAGCATTCCGGCCACCGCCGACTGAGCATTCGTGTGACCTCGCTCGGCCGCCTGCTGATAGTAGCTATATGCCTGCGTATGGTCGCGTGCGTGGCCACGGGTGCCCCAATAGTAGAGATCCCCCATGTTGGCCATGGCCGCAACATCGCCGTCTTTGTCGGCACGCATTTTCTGATACTGGATTAATTCATCATTGTCGCCGAGTTGCCCTTTCCGCAAGTCGTCTTCTTTCTCAATTCCATCGTAGAGGCGATTCATTTCGTGCAGTGGTTGTTTCCCATGCGCGTGGTATGCGACAGCGGCATCGCTCGCGGCGTGCAAGTAGTGGTACGCCGCCACGTCTTTATGGACAGGAGAATAGTGGCGACCTAGCACCATAAAGGCATCCTTGCGACCAGCAACAGCCGCAATATGAAACAGACCGGTCTGGAATGGACTGGTGATCGAGTGCGTGTGGTTGTGGGTGTGGATTAGCGCAAGCGGTCGTGCGGCACCCCACTCTCTTTTGTGCAGCGCCTTTAGCAAAAGATCTCTCGCTTTTTCATGGTCGATTGGTACCATGACGCCGTCGATCTTGGTCTTCACACACTCGTCGTCGCTGAACGCGAGGCGTCCGTATACAAATGCAGTGCCAATGTCGCAGAGGGCGCGTGGGTCTCCTAGCTCTGCCGCTTCAACCAGCAAATCCCAAGCGGTGGGGTTACATAGCGAGCGTAAACGCAATGCCTCTAAATACATCGAGGCTGCTGTTGTATCCTCTGCAATGATCTGTGCCGTCCGTGCATATTTCTCGTCTCCAGGGTCGGGGTCGGCACGGAGGGGCAGGCACTGGCTCCAGTACGTGATCTGCTGTACTGGAGGAGGAGGCGATGTCACCCTTGGATTCTCCAGTGCTTTACACATTTCCTTTGTTGTATAAGACCGATACAGTGAACGACTTTGTGCGAAGAGGGTGTGATGATCCGCATCTCGAATCGTACTGCCGTAAGTGCGAACCTGACTCGTAAAACCACGAAAGCCATCGGTCCAGGGACTCTTTGCGAGATGAAACGGTCCGTTGTTGGGCAACACGGGCGATCCGATCCGGACTTCTTGATCCAGCTTGCCATTCATAAACAGCTTCATCTTGTACAACCACGGTGGCGTCGTCGTCTCGGCAGCTTCACTATTGCAGTTGGGTCGCACGGTTGAATTCGCGTCGACGCCTGTCGAGCAGTTTTGTAGCGTAACTCCAATATTCACCCACTCGTTTTGTGGAATTTCGCTCGCGCTGTCCAGTCCGACGTCCATGTTCGCGGCGGTGCTTACTCGTAATACGATCCGCCGATCGTCCGGTCGGAACCACGCCGACGCTGTGCGGTGCTGCCCCGATCCGTCACCATTGAAAAACAGTGCCCGAAAGTTGCCGGTTGGGTCTTGATTGGTAAACAACCAAAGGTTGAGACTCCATGATCCTGGGTCTTGTATCTGGAGGGCCGAGTGGCGCAGCGTGAAAGCTTCGTCGCCACTGTGCGAGAGCACACCGTCGATACACACACTTGGCTCGGGGAGTGCTAGCTCTCTCATGATATCTGATGGCGTATGGGTCATAGCCCTCAATGTCACATCGCTGAGGATGACTATAAGCGGTAGAGAATCTAGCGCTGGATCGCCACATCGTCGCACGCGGACGATGGGTGACCGCAACTTTCCTGCAAAAAATCGAACCGCATAGTCGCCCAGTGGTTCCATGCGCAGTCTCACGTCACCTTGAATTCGCACGGTCTTCTGTCTTTCTAATGGTGGTGCTTCCGTGACGCGTAGGGTCGTGTGGACAAGCGCCTCCATGAGCGACTGCAGCGGTAGTACGCGCGTTGCGTCCAGCGCCGTCACGACAATCACCAGCGTCTTGTCGTCCGTCCACGTACCATTTAATTCATCCCCTACGTACGTTGGGAAGGCGACAAATGCTTCAATCGCGCGGCGCGTGGCTGCCGTTGGTCGGTTCGTTGCCGCGGCATATTCGAGTACGATAGAGTGGTTCACGCTGAGCGTGGGACCGTCGTCGCCTACGTTCGGGAGTCGAATGCCCACGATTTTTGGAGTACAGAACGCTGGATCAAACGCGCATTCGATGACGTCGGTAGATGGTGGATCTTCTGATAATAGGGATAGCGTTGCTGCTGCTTGATCTTCCTCGTCCCTCATTTTGAGTTCGACGGTGTGGACGGCCACCACGCGGTCGGCGTCGTCCACACGCACGATCTCCATGGGCATGCGTGCCCTCAAGCTGCCGTCCACATGCATCCATGTGTCACGTGTGTGGCCATGGATCGTGGCCGCGTTCACAACGGCGACCACACCCACGTGCTGTTCTTCGAGCGGACATATTTCGACGACGACGCTGTCTTCGAACGGCGTGGTGACTCCATTGGTGTCCAGGATAGACCACTGAGATTGAAGATTTGCGGTGGCATGAGATACGACCACGAGCGCGCAGAAAACAAGTGTGATAAACGTTGTGCAGTGGCGCATGTTCGCCATTGTGGTTGCGCGTCCCATGGTTTTCAAACGTTGGATCTTGGTGGGCCGCCATCAGTTTCGTTCGATCTTTCGCTTCAAGATCAAACGAGGTTTTTTACTAGAAAAACCTCACGAGCGACACTATATCGAGGGAGTGATGGCGTGAAGAACTCCAACAGCAATTTCCAATGGTGGTGACTGAAGTATGGCTCGAAGTCAAGAACGGACGCACGACTGTACTGGATGCACGTGGCGGTAGAGGCACTAGATGGACCTCTGTTTTGGTTTATCTAATCTCCTTGCACTTATTGTTCTGTGACGTGAAATTCGTAGGCAGAGACGGCTCGTAAGCAGCACAAGCGGTGGCAGAAGAAGCGCAAAACCAATCCCACTACCAAGTGTCAGCACGGCGCCAAGAAACGCAAACGCGAGAGCACTACTTCCGAACAAACGGATAGCACACTAGCGCATGCTGGAGATGGAGCTGCTGTGCGTGATGAGAACGACCAGCTCTTTGCGGATGCACAAGCGCAGCTGCAGCAAGAGATGGCGGCCGCCGGTTTTGGAGATGACGCGCTGCCATTGTCCTTTGGGTCAGCCCACACCAGCTCAGCAGGCTCCTCACGAAAACGGCAACGGCAGCAGCACAAGCAACCACGCGATATCTCGCAGCACGATTTGCTTCACGTGCAACCAGTCACTGCGCCGGTCGCCGTAAAAAAAATCCACGTGACATTTGACTCGGATGGAGAGATCGCGGACCGTGTGGTGGAAGCCGTCATCGTGCCTGTCGTAGCTACTCACAGTATCGAATCAAGTGAGGTGCAAAACCACGAAACTGAAGAAGTTGGCATTGCCGAAACCAGCGAGGAAGGCATTGTGGGAACCACATCCGAAGTGCCGCACGTGGAACCCGCCGTGTTCAAGTTCTGGAAGCAGCGCCGCACGCTTTTTCACCGGTACGACGACGGCATCCAATTGGACCACGAGAGTTGGTACTCGGTAACGCCCGAGTCGATCGCCGAGTATATTGCCACGCGATGTGCGTGCGACGTGATTGTCGATCCGTTCTCAGGCTGTGGCGGCAACATTATTCAGTTTGCGAAGATCTGTAAACAAGTTATTGCGATCGAAATTGACGTCGAGAAGATCCGCATGGCCAAAGCGAATGCCGCGATCTATGGTGTCGCCGACCGCATCGAGTGGATCCACGGCGACGCACTCCATATTCTACCAAGCCTAAAGGCCGACGTGGTGTTTCTCTCGCCCCCGTGGGGAGGATTGAGTTATAGTCGCACTCGCTTTGGTATTGCAGACATGATGATTGGCAATGCATCCGGCGTTGAGCTCTTTGAGATGGCGCGCCGTGTTGCCAAGAATGTCGTGTATTACCTGCCTAAGACCACGCCCGAAAACGAGCTCCAAGCGCTTACTCCAGACGAAGCGGTCGAGTGCGAACACATTTATTTGAACGGCCAGCTCAAGGTCGTGAACGCTTACTATGGAGACCTAGCATTCGCAGAAGAGCACGAGGGTCCGATCACGAATGAGAAAGAATCGGTGGGTGGCGCAATGGAGAAAGATATTGAGGACCAGTCGCCGCCGATGGAGGATGCCACCACCGGCACTACAGACGTTCTCCATGTTACGGAATAAACACATAGATCATTCTAGTACGGATCTTTAGGCAATGCGTCGAGTCCGTATTCTTGTGTGTACATGGCCGCCATGGTGTCGTACGCCAGCATGTCACCGGCGCGGATCATGTTGCCCGCATCACAATTGAGCGGCGAGTCGGCCGCAGGGTCCGAAAGCAGCGAGATGACCGCGAGACACGCCGCCTATACATAGCAATCCACACATAGTATCTCATCTACACTCATTAAGAACCCCACAACTTTACGCACTCGCAGCGTCCAGGCTGGCGACCACTCGCGCTTGAGGATATCGAGACAGATACTGCCGTCCTATATAATGAAATCCACGACTGTCAGATCACAACAAGCTACCAAGCATGAATAGTAGTGTACCTTAAAGTGGACATTCGGGTGGAAAATTTTGGTGACAAACTTCATCTTGGGCGGCTCCATTGGGTAGAGCGGCGTCGTGTGGATCGCGAGCTCGAAGCATTTGTCGGCAAACGGCGTGTCTGTGGGGCCGCGGATGAACGCCTTCCACTTCATGATCGTGTCTTCCTCTGGGTACAATACCATGTCTTCCTCTGGGTTCTTCTTGAGCTCTTGCAGCTCCTTCCGCAGCCGCTTCACGTTGGTGTTCATATTCTCCTTGCTCTTCTGTGTGTGTGTGTATGTGACTTGACTTGGTCCGAAAAGAAACCATGTTTACGTTCTGCGTAGTGTGGTCCACGTAGGTCACTAATATTTCGTGCCAAATAATGGCATCCAGGGATCATAAAGAGACGCCAAGACGCCACTCGGCACCAAAGAACAAGACACTCGCGAAATACGACCATGAGCCGCGGCGACAACCAGTTTCCGCGCATCTGCTTTGATGACGAGCACCGCGTGCGCGTGTTGGAGAAGGAGAGCATTGACCACACACAGGAGCTCGAGACCGAGAGCAACCAATTTGCGACCAGTGCGTAGTGCATTTTTCAGTGGCGAGGTAAAATACTCTGACCACGTTTGGGTGCGTGCACAGAATTGGAAGAGTTTCATGAAATCATCAAGGGCGTGCTGGAGGTGATGGAAGGCCAAGCCAAACGCATTGAGCGCGAAAAGCTCAAGGTGAGGCCAGCCGCGTGTGTGATTAAGGTCGAACATTTCTGGCTTACGATTTGTGTTGGTAGGCGATCGGACAGCGCAATAAAGTGGATGGCGAAGTGGAAAACCGCATTCGGCAAAAGCAAATGCTGGAGCTGCTTATTAAGGAGAAACAAACCGAGCTCGAGCGGTGCGTTGGGTCATGAAGAGGGGAGCGAGTGGTGGTGGGTAAAACGCTGATGCTGTGGTGTGAGGCCAGCTTCAATTTGCAATTCCAGTCGCTGTCCAAGATCGCCGACGAGCAGCAGCACTTGATCGACAAGCTCAGCAACAACGAAGCGTAATGGAAGAACTCAAAAAGACTTGGGATTTGTATGACGCAGATAAGTTGTTGACCACGTTACGAACTCCACATATTGCGGACATCGCTGAAATTGAACGAGCACCGGTGCGAACACCCTGTGGGACAAACGTCTTCGTCGCGGAACCAGTCGGCGAGGTGCTCGAGGTGGCCGCCATGGGAGCACACTGGACACCACACGTAGAGACCGCGCACTGGCAGCTGACTACAATCGTCACACACTCAGTCAGCGCATTCCGGACCCAGAAGGGTGACCAACATTCACAACGTCGTACCATATCGAGCACCGCGTCGTGGGGTTATTGCAGTTTGTGCAGAGGTACGGATTCACAGGCTCGCCATCGGCACTCAGCATGGTCTCACAGGGCTTGGAGCAATTGGCACAATTGAAATATACGGTCGTCGAGCGCTACGGAGTTCATACCGCGTCAGTCTCTTCAAATTCTTATAGCAAAAGCAAAGGTCTCCACTTACCTGGTTCATCTGTCGAATCGACGCGTCCGAACAGTGCAAAATGAGTTCGTTCGCGACTTGGTACATGCGCAGCTGGTGGAGCAGCTCGATGTAGTGCATGTAGATTTGCTGGAGCCACGACTTGCCCATGACGTCCTCGACGTTGGCGACTTTGCTGGCGACAAACGCAACAGCGACAGCGGTTTGCAAATCGCCGAGGTCGACATAGTACTCGAGCAGGTCTTTGAGCATGGCGTCGCGCACGTGGGTCAGCTCGCCGTGGACCGCGCTGCCGTGGAGAATCACAGAGGACGAGGACTTGGTGTTGGAACGATACGGGACGCCGGCAAACGAATTGTGGCCGGACGCTGCCCCTGGTCGCGCAATGTCTTTGTCGGTGGTCGTGAGTGCACTGCTAGAGCTCTGGGTGCGGCCCGTGTTGGCGTCGTACGGGTACGGATCGAAGCCCTGCATTGCCTGCGGATTCACGTGGTCGAGCTGCTCCAGCAGCATCGCCGTGTGGGTGGTTCCAGCCGGACGTAGGGTCCCACCAACTACCCCTTGTGTCACCATGACGGCCATGCTGGAGGTCGTGCTCGAGAAGTCGTCGTGCTCAAAATTTTGGCGGGAATGCTGCGAGTCTTCGAGGTTGGTGTGAGCAAAGAGATGCTGTTGTTGATGGTGGTGGTGGTGGTGGTGAGCCTGATGGTGGTGGTCGTCGAGACTGAGGGCGTCGTTGCTATCGATGAAATGGTCGTGGTCGAGTGGTCCAGCGCGACTATTCTCTTGAGATCGTTGAACGGACTGCACCTCGTCCTGTGGATTGCTGACACTAGCACTGCCCGATTTGCTGCCACCGTACAGCACATCAAGAATGCGCCACATCTGGCTCAGATGCGTGTTCCCCGCGACAAACGCCGCCAAGGCGTTGTGGGCACAGAGCTCCGAGAAGCCCATGTGCTCGTCCACAAACACGTACTGCGTCGCCAGAAAACGAAACACTTCTTCGTCAAAGCCGAACGCATCTTTGAGCAACGCGACATGCTCAAAGTGCTGCTGCATAAGCTCAAGGCGATCTTGGGCGGCCCAGAACGCATTGTCGTCGCCATGGAAATTCGCTTCCAGTTCGTCGGCTTTGTTGACGTTCTGCATCGAGACCAGCGCGACGATTGCTCGCGGCGCCGGCGCCGCCGCACTGCCAAAGAAACTTGGAATGGGCGACGACGTGGTCGACGAGGCCGCCGACGAGGTTCCACTCGGGTACACAAAGCGTCGACCACTCGCATCAATGCCACTGCCTTCGATATTGACGCTATTTTGCATGCCGAGCGATTGGAGCGACTGTGGGTGTGGATAATGTGGATTGCTCGCGCTTGCGCCGTGACGGACAATGCCTCCGCCCGAGGCACTGGAGCCAACCAAGTTCCCACTGGACGGATGGCTCTGGTGCAGATGGAGCGACGCCGACCGTGGGGCCAGTGGCGGCGGCTGCAATACCCCACTAGCGCTGCCGCCACTGATTTGTCGATTCGCGGTGCGCTGGGCGCTCACCCCGCCGGCGTCGTCATCCAGAGTGTCCGCTGTGAACGATCCGTACGGCGAGTTTGTGAATTTTTGGAGTGCCGACGACGAACTCGTTGCATCTGTGACGGTGAAGAGCGAGCTCACAAGGTTAATGTGGCGGTGGATCTGGAGTGACGCGCACGACCGATCTGTTTCACCACACATACATCAGTACTTCTGCTTAACGTAGTGGAGGAGGAGAAAATGGGTCATGCAGGGATATCGCACCGATAAAGTCGTACGAGAATGCGACTTGGCCGCGCGAGTTGAGTGCGAGTGCCGTGGTTGGGAGCGACTGGTGGGGCTTGAAGGCGTCGGCGAGCGAATGGAGACGTAAGGTCCCGTCCTTGGAGCACGCCAGCATGTGCTGCCAGTACTCGAGCCCTTCCCACTCAGCGCCTCCGCCGTTCGTGGCTTCGCTGGGCTGGCCGAAGGTCGCCGACGCCGGCGTGTCCAGCCACTCAATGCCACTCGCCACATCTGTGTGGCCTTTCATCGATGCAATCGGGATCGACGGATGCTGAACGTCCCACACGTGGATGCGGTTGTCGGTGAGCGACGCACTCGTGGCGATGTGGTCGGCACACGTCGGACGCCACGCGACGCGACCAACGCTTGCAATGGTCTGGATCGTCTGCTTGGGCTTGGAGACATCACCCAGGTCCCAAATCTTGACATACCGATCACGCCCGCCTGATGCCAACAAATGCGGTTTGCCCGGATGCCAGTCAAGCGCCAGCACCAAGCCTTTATGGGCTTGGAACTTGAGTTCGGGCTGGGTGTTCTTGCGAATGTCCCAGATCTAGTTATATACATAGGTTAAGTCTTCTCTGCACATATATTAGATATACTAATGATCGTACCTGAACGATGCCGTTCTCAAAAGCCGCAGCAAACCGATTCGGCTGGAACGCACTCACGCGGACGTCGCGCACGGACTCGGATTTGGGCTGGTACGTGTTGGCGACTTTGCCACGTGTATCCTATGTGTATTCTAGTATTAGTGAAAGACACCCAGTCGCAGTGGGATGCACGTACCCATAGTTTGATGGTACCATCCTGGGACCCGCTGAGCAGCAACGTGGCGTCGGTCGGGTGCCAGCAAATGCGGTTGACAGCACGCCGGTGGCCGCTCAGTACGCGCTCTTGCACGTGCTTGAAGCCTTCGCGCTGCAAATTCCAGATCACGACGGCGCCGTTTGTGGCGGCCGTCGCCAACAGCGAATCCGATTCTACACCGCGGCACAAGAATCAGTCGATGCACACGCTACCACCACCACAGACCAGTGGTACGAAGTCACGTACGGGGGTGCCATCGGATATCGTTGGTACTAAAGTTGAGGTTCGACTTGCCCGCGCGCAGGTTGCGACGCTCGGTGAACCCTGTCGCTTCCAGCGCCACGATCTTGAGCACTAGCATTTCGCGAATGGATGCGTTTACATCAGCGCATGTTCGCCTGACTCCCCGTCGTGTAAGTCGCTTCTTCAACTGTACGAACCGTCGCGACCGCCTACTGCGATGAGTTTCTTGTTCGGCGACGTTGCCAACGCATTGAGCGGACCGTTAAAGTCGATCGACGCGCGCACGCTATGGCCAATTGTCTCCATATTGATTGCACTCGGCAGTGATACCGCAGCATGCATTCCACAGCAGTCGATACGAACTGTTAAAGTTTCTTCGTTAACAAACCTTGACCTTCTAGCGCTCTATTCAAACGTTTACGGTGCATTCAACCTGCGGTCAGACCGTCTGACATTGAAGTTGGAAGTTCGCAAATTTCGAGGGTGGAAAGCACAGAAAAACCCGCAATCGCGTTGCTGCATTTTTTCTTTCTTTTTTTGTTCTCTTCATGTCATCTGGCAACATTCCTTCTCTATGGATACTTTCCAGTAGGTACAGTACATCATCGCACCGTCAGCACTTGGTCATCCAAGCGTGTTTGGTTATCGTAGTGACTGCCGTCCCACCGTGCACTTCTGCATCCCAAGATATCCTTCGTCTGTTGCTGGCGAACGACTCAACTGACACGCAACAAAAGTGGCTTATTACAGCTACTCAGTTTAGACCCTTTGGCACGATGGGCACGTGTCGCAGCTCATGCTCGCACTCGACGGATCTAGAGTACTACGATGCGTGGCGGAAAGACCCGGTATGTATGCGCGGTGTCTAAGTGGTTAGACTTTTGCATGGGACTAACAACAACCGCGGCCGGATTGGTCAGCCCATGCGCGCAAGTCAGCGCCGTCCGATAGTGGTCATGGATCGAAGGCGAAAGCAGAGAGCGACGCGCCGCCAGACGAAGCTCTGGGTCTGCGACCGCGGCTGCTGCTCCATCCGTTGGAAGCTCGACTACGCGGGTGCGGCCCACATCGCTGGTTGTTTGTACCATTATCGGATCAATAAGCATGCTTGTATGTGTACCTCTCTGTAGAGTTCCAATCGTACCTCAAGTATGCCGTGATCTCGCCTTACGTTGTGGAGCAGACCAACCACGAAGGCTGCGTGTGTGTGATCTGTAAAGGCCTGTCGGACCAGTTTCTCCAGTGTGGCATCGACCAATTGCCGACCAGACTGCGCAAGGCGACCGCGACACCATCCGAGACTGACGACGAAGAAGACGACTGCGAGGGTGGCCTCCATCCAGAAGAGGATCAACGAGACGACCACGCACTCCGAATCCCACGATCGCCAGTGGCCTCCCCAGTTGCATAACGCTACGATAAATTTATCTACTTCTTTGTGTACGATCAAAGACTGATTTTCCAACACACGAACACCCTAACGACATCCACGACACCAAAGACAAAGACGTCACACTCCTTTTTGCTTCCTATTTTGTCGAGTTTATACTAGTATGTTCAGGCAGATATTTGAGCACAATAAATAGTCCCTTTCTATCCCCAGTCCGTCACGACGAATGCGTCACTGCCGTCGAGCCTCTTGACCATAAGTGGACACGTTTCAACACGACATTGGCTACTTTCTTCGTCCTACCACGGACTGAGGAGCCTCCATTTTGTGTTTTTCATTGCTCTTCAAGCGGCTTGATCAATTGCGATCTCGTCAACTGGGAAATGGGTACACAACGGGACAGGTCACGCCACGCTCCACGCACCACACACCACACACAAACAGCGTCCGCTGCGATGTGGTTATGCGTGCGTGAGTCGCGCCATTTGCTCTTGCAACCGAGCATCGGCTTTGCGGTACCCATCGTCGGCGGCCTCTTGTTCGCGCTCGACGTCGCGACGCCATTTCTCCAAAAGCTCGAGCTTGGCAATCACGATGCGCTGGAGCAGAATCACCACATTTTCCGACACACGGAGCTTGCGCATGGCTTCGATCGCCGCGGCGTTGCTCGGGTCAAAATTCGAGCGCGTACCGCGCTTTGCAAAGTCAGTCATGGGCTGTGGGAACTTCGGTGGACGCACATTGCTAAGCTCGGGTGTGTACATCTTGTAACGGCGACGCGATTCCGGTTGGATCACGCGGCACGATTGCTCCACAAGCTGGCTTGCTTCGACCGCCAGCGGGTACGGACCAAGCACAAATTCCTTGAGACCACCAGTATAGGACGGTGAGAGAATCGTGCTGAGCGCAATGCGCAACAAATGCAGTGCCTTGCGGTACAGCGTCTCGCACTGCTCGACTTGCTTCATCGTGCACTCGCACGCGCGTTTCTCCGACGCGTAAAGCGCGAGGCGCGAGTGCACTTCTTGGGCGTCCGTGAGGCCAGCGGCCGAGATGAGGTTGCTCAAGATGTCTTCACGCTCGCGCTCCAACTCGCTCAGCTCGTCAAACTCAAGCCCAATGTCGGGACTGCACATCGAGCCAAACGACATGCGCGTCAACGACACCGACTGGCGCTCGAGCCGGTCGAGCTGCTCGTCGACAGCGACCGCCTGGTTGAGCTTCTCGCACAGCTTGTGGCGGAGCTTTTCCATCTTGTGCTCACGGTTCATGGAAAACATACGGCGAAACCCGCTGCGTTCTTGGCGCTCCATTTTCTCGAGCAGCTCTTTCTGGCTCTGGATAATCTGCGACGAATTGCGCTTCGTCTTGCGCAGTTCGGTGCGCACTTGCTTGAGGAGCTCGCCATTTTCGGAATGCATCTCGGCGTTCGTCGAGCGGATGACGCGTTCAATTTCCGTGTTGACGCGCTCGTACTTTTCAATGAGCCGCCGATCAATGGCCGAGCTTGTAGACGCCATGGGACCGCGGCTCTGTAGCCCTGCGCTCGCGAGGTTGCGGCTCGATTGGTTCGACCGCGACGACGGCGCGTTCCGCACACGCGTGTGGCTGTCGTGCACAGCGTTCGAGGCAGCCGTGGCCGACAATGGCGCGATCGCTGCCGTGTCTTCCTGGGATTCAGGTTCGTTTTCGCTCATACGGGACGGCAGCGAAACCTTGGTGTCCGACGGCGTTTTCTGCGCCATCATGATGGACGACGACGACGGCGCCGAGCCCGCAACGTCCAGATCCATGCTCGTTTCCGATGGACGCGATGACGATGCATGCGCCGACGACCCTCGCACCCACGGACTCGTGCGCGACGGCGGCAGTGACGAGAAAGCAAATGGCTCGTGGTGCGACTCCGTGTGGTGGGCGCGCGACGACGTCGGCGTGACCGTGACGCCGCTTGCGGTCGTGCTGGCCGACTCGGTCGCCGACGTGCTGGTCGTGGACTGGTGACTGCTGCGGCGGACCGCCGACGACGGCGGCATGGTCGTCTTCTTCGACTCGGTTAGGCCCGTATCGACCTCGGCGGACCCCATGGTTAGGACTTCTATAGTCGGCACTCGTTAGACGCTTGTCGGATCTGATCTCGTTTAGGTCTCGATCGCCTTGCGTCGAATCGATGCCCAAGGAAACGCTGACTGGGGAATGAAACTCGCGTAACGAAGGCAAGACGACCGCTGGAACTCAGCTCAGAGGATGATGGGTAGGAGCGTTTTTCTCTCGGTAGCTTCCGCGGATGTAGTGTTGTGGTTCTCGCCACTCGGAATGGAAGGAATGTGTTGTAGGTGGGTGGGTGGTGGTGGCCGTAATCGACCAAGGTTTCCTTGAGGCGAAAGCGGACAAGCGGGACGCACACAGAGCACGCCTCAGCAGCCACACAGAGAGAGGAGCAACGCAGAGCGAGGGCGTTGACGACAACGAAGAAGTGGACCGGGAACGATTCCGACACGGTTGATAAAGCAGGTGAGTACAGGTAGAGCAGAGCTCGAGAGGCAGACGGTCAGTCACGCACGCTCGGGTTGTGGGATGAGAAGGCGTGGCATGGAAAGTTGGAAACCTCGGACCAAGCACCGTAGTTTACAGCGAAAATTACGGAGGCTGAAACAGACCTAAAAAGAGCCACACGACCACAGAAATTCGAATATCAGGTTTAGGGTTTCAATGGTTCAGGTATTTTTTCTGATTGCATGCTGTCCCACCAAAAAAGGTGTCCACACAAACAGCCAGAGTCTCTGAGCCAGAGAGATCCAGAGCATCACACAGCTCAGGAGAAAACTCTCCACTGTCTAAAGCAAAGCCAGACCTTCCGCCTAGAAAAAGGCTGTCGCTCACAGCAGACACGTCTTGCGCATATTGCGCAGTGCAAAGCTGTGAACGAATACGCACTAGTAACGGTTACTACAACTCAATGTTGCAGCATCAGCGTCCGGCTTCAAGATTCACCACAAAACTGTAGCCAGTAGTCACAACCGCACAACACCTCGTAGGTCGTTTTTCTATCCAAGCTCGTCACAAATCCTGCTCAGAGAGTTTGTTCTTTCGAGTAGGTAAGTTGCTTTTTCGAGCAGTTCTTTTTGCTTCGTCTCCCTGTTTTGACGCGTAGAGGCGACATATTACGTACGGTACATGGTTACCACACACCTCGCATGGTGACACCAAGCGCCAGGTGATACATCGCTTGAACGCGTATGACAATAATCACGTGCGTGCGTGCAGTAAGTGACGGTTCCGCCGGTCGGCGATGACGGTTCACATCACAATCCCATGTTCAGTCTTACAGAAACGATAGGTGTTCGCTGGCCTCCATCTCAGGTTCCAGGTTCCACGCGACATTTGCCAGAGAATTCAGGATCCGTGGGTGAAAACTGGAGTCCAACCTGGATTCTTGAAGTGCAAAATTTAGCTCGAACCCACCTGAAACTCCGAATTACGTGGCTGATTCGCTTTGTCGGCTGGGTACCGGTAACGCGGAATCAAATCGGTACTCAACCGGTACGATTACGTGCCGCTTCTTTCGATGCGGCATTTTTTGTTCTATGAAACGAAGCCGCCAAAGACAAGCAACAAAAAAGCGATCCAATCAGCCGCGAGAGGTGTCAGACAGTGGACCTACGGAAAGAGAAGAACAAGCAGCAGCTGAAGCGAGACGGCATTCACGACTTCCCTGGGAGGCTCCCCACGCCGTCACTTGATCCGCTGGCCATCGCCCACCGCTTACTGTCCACCGCCAATCTCCTCTCCCCTTTGTCTCATAGAGGCGGATGACCACGACCGCCACCCCCAGTATGCACAGCGCCGAAGACGTAGGCGCCCGCGCCGCCGCCGAGAACGCCCATCAGCCAACTAGTACTGACGCGTCGAACCAACCACGCCACACAACCGCGACCACGGCCACGATGAAGACCAAGATCACGCCGCCGACGCGCCGCAAGCAGGACGCCGAGTACATTCCGCCGCACCTCACGCCCTATATGATGCACTCGCAAGACGACTTCTACATTGCGCGGTCGTTTGATCCCGTGCTCCTTGCGCATCTCATGTACGAGGGGTTTTTGCCCATTGCCTCGGAATATCGCGGCGAGTGCTTTTTGCTGCCCAAGCTCCATCGCCAGCGGTGCATTTTACTCTTGGAGGCACCCGAGCATGTGCCGAAATCTGTCAAAAAGCGCGGGAAAAAATATTCGCTTGTGCTAAATCACGATTTTGACGGTGTCGTCGCGGGCTGCCACGCCCAGCACGGCATTCCGTGGCTCTATCCGCCCATCGTCGCCGGTTTCCGCACGTTATTTAATCTGGGCATGGACGGCGTCGAGCTATTTCCTGGTCAACGCGTGCGGTTCTTTAGTGTTGAGCTGGTGGACGCGGTCACGAAAGAACTCGTCGCCGGCGAGCTCGGGTATACGGTCGGCAAAGTCTACACGAGCCTCACAGGCTTTAGTCGCGCCAGTGGTGCCGGTACGGTGCAGCTCCATGCCCTCAGCAAGCTGCTGTACCTCAGCGGCATGGAGGTGTGGGATTTGGGCATGTCGATGCCGTACAAAATGAGTTTGGGGGCGAGCGACCAGCCGCGTGATACGTTCTTGCGGCACTTGTATCGCTGGCGGCAGAAAGAGTGTTTGCTGCATTTAGATGACGGTGAAGGCGACTTGTGGACAGGCGCCCATGTTAAAGTGCTGTTTGAGATTAGTCGCCCCAAGAGCATTGGCCGGATCCCAGGTATCCACAGCGACAACGACGAGAATGACGAGAACGACGAGAACGACGAGAATGACTATGGTGAATACGACGAGGTGGACGAGGTCCGAGAAGGTACACAACGGCTCCATGTCGAGGGCGACGAGGAGACATTTCATCGTAGCTGATGGGACGCTGAAGAAGTGGTGGAGGAAGAGGTAGAGAACGACAAGCATTAAAAGGGATCATCCGCACGACACGGCCATAGTATTAGTAGGAGTTTAGACAGAAAGTGGCGTCAGCAGTGTACTTGTAGTGCGTAGGCAGTCGTAAAGCGTTGCTGACAACGAAAGCTGAAGGAATGGAAACGGCAAGCGGCTGAAGTGATTTCTTCGTGTGGACATCAATGAATTCTTCAGCCGATCACCGCAAGCAACGCCTTCTTGGGACCCTTACAAGAAGCCTGCTTCCGAGAGGCTATTCACAAACATGATGCTCTCCTGGGTGTTGGCGTTGCGCGCCAGCTGATAGAGCACCGTACTATCTTTTCGTATCCTACAAAATAAAAAGATGACTCGGTTAGTGCAGTCCCACCAGAAAAAAAGAAAAATGAAAATACGTACGTGTCCAAGCGGTGGCGAATGTGCAGTTGCACTTTGCGGTCGTGGCGCAAGGCCCCTTTGCCTTTGCGCGAAATGCCGGCCGCGTTCGAGCCGTCAACTGGGAGGTAATTCAGGTTCTGCCGCTCGAGGGCTTCGCTAATCGCCTTGTAAATCTTGCGGTACTTTTGCCAGTTCACGAGTCCGTCTTCCATCGACTTCATGGCTTCTTCAATCGTAAACAAATCCTTGACAAGAATAAACGAGCACGGCAACCGCGGCTGCCCTTCGGCCAGGGCAAACGCCTGGCGATAATTGCGGAAGTTGTCTTCGGGCGAGCAGACCTGCATGAGCACTTGGTACTTTTCGACCGACGTCGCATGCACAAGGCCCCAGGTGGTATTGAGCTGCCGAATGCACGGTGCTGACAAGCCGGTAGTCAGCTCAAATAGCGAGTTGAAATTGTTCAGCTGATAACATCCGTCGGCCGCATCGATAAACAGCATAATCAGCCGAGCGCGTTCGGCGGCTTGGAGCTGCGGGTGCAAAATCTCACTCGAGACCCACTCGGCCGTGGCGTCAAAGAGCTCAATGAGTGCCATAACATGCGGCGCGTCCTTGTGTTTGGACTCGCGTGTCCACGCTTTGTTTGTGAGCTCGCGGCGATTAATACGAGCAAATACCCCTTCGGCTTCAATCAGCGTGAGCTGATCCGCGACTTCTTGCGGGGAGACGCCCGAGAGCGGCTGCACATTGTCGTAGCTCGTCCGTGAGCTACTCCGCGATGCCGTGAGTCGGGCCCGCTGCATCGTGTCTTGAATGACGTCTTCCAGAGGATTGTTGCTCTGCATACTTTGCAACATAGACTCGGTGCTGCCGATCGTGACACCCCGCAACATCTTGGGGGCCGTGACCATAGGCGACCCTCTTCGAAAGGTATGGGACGGATCGTCGTTGTACGAACCCACGTGCAACACGTCGGTGCTGCTCGTCTGCTTGGGCTTGAATTTGTTTGCGGATCGATCTTTCTTGGAATCCGACGACGACCGCGTCAACTTCAGCTTGGACATGGCCGACGAGAGCTTGGATTGCGTGAAATCCGGGGTCCGATCCGAGCCTGTAAAGCGGGATCCATTCGAGTCGCCCGAGTGGTCCGACGACACGGACGATTGGGACGTCGACGGTGTGAGCTGGGGCGGCCCGGGGATTGTGAAATGCATGCCCATCCCAGACTCGCCATTGGTGGACATGGAGACAGGCGACGATGCCGGTGCGTTCTGCTGGCGGATCAGCTGCGTCACACTGAGGAGTAGACTCTCGGCATGCTGTCGAATCGACGCAACGGGGGTTGTGCTCTGAATCTCTTGCAGCAGCGTGAGCAGCTTCCGCTGGGCCCGGCGGTCTTGAAGCAAATCTATTTCGATAAATCCACTTTCTTTGATCCAAAACTTGATGACACTGAGTAACCGCATGATCGACACGTTCGCTTCCATGCCGGTATTAATATCCGACTTGGCCGTCGAGATCGACGTCGACGTCGAGCTTCGGTCGTTTTCTTCGTCGCGCGTGATTTGCTCCAGTAGCTTTTGCGTTTCTTTGAGGGTGTCGGGATCGAGGCCGCCGCACAGGGTGAGCACGGCCGTATACCGCTTCATCAGCTTCTTAATGAAATCGTACGGCGAGCAAAAACACCGGTACGTCAGCAGAAACACGTCGCGAAACTCCGCGTCGTACTGGTGGGCATCCGTGAGGCGCGCAATGAGCTTGCCTAGCGACGCGTGTGAGATCTCGCGTTTGCCGCCGCCAACGCCGCGGGCTGTATTCTCATACTTGATCCGCACAGGCCGTGCTTTTGTAGCGTCGGCACTCGCGCCTTTGGGCGGGGTCTTGCGTTTGTCCTTGTCATTCAGCCCGTCGTCGTCGTCGTCGTCTTTTTTGGGTTTGCGTGCACGTCGACGTGGCGTGTCGTCGCCACGTTGCTCGTCGTCTTTTATTATCTTGCGTGCCCGTCGTCGTGGGGTGTCCTCGCCTAGTTGCACCGGCGACGACGACGACGCCGCGTGGCTGCTGGAGCTTTCGTGACGGTGGCGTGATGTGTGTGATCCACTGCGGGAGCGTTCGATCATGGGCGGCGGCGTGTCGAACCGCATCGACGAGGACGACGACGTGGTCGCCGCTGGGTGTGACGGTGAAGCCGACGATGTCGGCGGACTCTCCATGAGCCAGCCGCCGGTTCCCTCGTACTGATCATCGTCACTGAGGAGGCTGGTATTAGCTTCCCGTCGATGGTTACTCGAACTGGTCGTCCCATTGCTTCCACCTGGTTGGCTACGGTTGGTAGTATACGTAGATTTGGAACTCGAGACCGTTGGCGAACGATGCGAGCGACTCCCGACAGCGCTACCACCCGACGCACTGCGGACAATCATCGGCTTCATGCTGCTTGTGACCGGCTCGTACGTCGATGAATACGGCGGTGGTGGCGGCGGCGGAGGCGGGGAGGACGCCGAGTGTAGGGACGGTGCCGCCATGGCCATGTAGCCGCCCGTGAGGCCAGCGTAGCTGCTGCTACTGGTGGAATTGTTATCCTGGGTTTGGCCCAATTGGCTGCGCGCGCGGTGGCGGCCATAGCGACTGTTGCTGATCCCATAAGAGAGGACGCCACGACCATCCCCACGTACACCAGAGGACGAAGAAGACGCTGCAGAGGACGCTACAGAGGACGCCACAGAGGACGTGGTCGACGGCTCACGCTCGCGCTCGCGGGGCATCGCGGTCTCTTGGCTTCTGTCCCAGTCCCAGTCCCAGTAAGAGAGGAGCAAAGGCAAAGGCAAAGGCAAAGACAGAGGGGAGAGAGTGTGCGAGAAAAAGGGGGAACGTCAAGTGTACCCCCAACGCTATGGGGTATGTTTGGGTCTAGAATGGTAATTTGAAGAAACAGGCACTGACTGCCAGCGCACCTAGTTTTCCTTACTTTCCGGTTTCGCCGTTTTTCGAACAGAGAGAAGCGCGAGCCCCGGATGTGGACGTGGGAGAAGGCAGTAAAATAGCTGGGTGTTGCATACTATACACCTACAGCATGATGGCGACCGCATGCTGTTGTACTGTTACCCGCGGGGTCGCCGGATTAATACGCGCGTTGTTGACGCTGAAGCGGAACTTGTTGAAGACACTATTAATTCCCTCTTTTTACTGACTTTTTGTGCAATTCACCGAATTAGACGCCGTTTTTCGACCAAAACGCGAGCTCGGTCCGCGCTTGGGCTAGGACATCGGCCGTGCAGGCGACATACGACCGCGCCTGCATGTGGTACATGCACGTCGATGGCTCGTCCACCGATAGAATCGCATTGTCGGCGCCACACGCGAGCGCGACTTGAATCGACCGCTCGGGTCCATTCCAGCATTTAAGACCGTTGGCAAATTTCATGATCGAGTAGTTGATCGATTCTTGTCCGTCGTCGCCTGTCGTTTTGCCCCAACCTTCCCATTTGCCCAGGCTGGTATAGTCTTGCTTAACGTCCTGGAATGGGCAGAGCTTGTACACGTATTTCTGCAGGTCAATAGACCCGTGAGCAGATAGATTAGCCTTCCAGATCGCCTCAGATATCAGGCGTAACCAATGTGACCTACCTCGACTTGCTTCTCAATGCACTGGTCTTTCAGCACAAAGAACGCGCGGTCGGGACCGTAATCAAACGCCAGATCTGCCGCGTGGGCTTCGCGTTCTTTGCGGAGCTTGTCCATATCGTCCTCAATCTCCCTCAGCACGTGACGAAGTGACTCGGCCTCGGGCAGCGTGAGATCGGGGTCCAGCGTGGGGCTGCCGCAACGCCAATATCAGCATCTCACCATATTAGAATATACAGGAATCGACGTACAATAGATACTGGTACGCCACGATGGGGGCGTCCCAGACCACGCGGCTTCCCCATGCGGCCGTCTTGTACGCCTCGTACACGTGGCCATCGCCCAAGCGGCGGAACGTCGACGACTGAATGGCCGACTGAAGCGTTGGCAGATTCTCCACGTACGGAGAAATCAATACACTAGTGGTGACGATATCCCACAACAGCTCTGGCACGAAGAGCACAGCTTCGACCACGAGACGAATCGGGGACATCACAAGGCCTACTCAATGCTAACTCCATCAGCCTCTACTGTCACAGTATGGGTTACGGCAGACAGACGCACCAAGCGCGCGGAGTACGTAGAGACCAATGCGCTTGCGCGCAGCCTCGTCTCCGTTAAACAGCGGACCCAAAAAGTCCTCACGTCGCATCTCGTCCGCTGTACGTGGCGGTGTTTTCCTACTCGACAGCATGAAGTGAGGTTAGTCGGTTAAATTGAGAGAGCAACAACCACAGAGCGGGCTCCCAACATTTTGGTCGCGTGATGGCGGTCGAGGCGGAGGTAGTCGGCGAGTGATACTTTGGTGCCATCCGACAACACCACCATCGTTGCGACTCGGCGAGTATCCGACGTCTCAGCCGCGGTAGCATCTTTCTTATCGCTCTCACTTGGGCTCGTTGCTTCGGTCTCGCCAATAGCAGAGACAACCTCGTCGCTCACTAAATCTGACACATCCACTTCTTGAAAGGCCTCGGTGGAGGCTGCGGTGGCCTCCGAGTTCTCGCACATCGAGCCCGTTTCAGCGTTGGCCACACAAGTGGATGCCGCCGCATCTGACGTCGCATCGCCACTGTCAGACGCACGGTCCGCTGGCAACTTATGACGCGCCGCCGCGAGTCGCATCTGCTTTTCGCGTCGCTCTTCGCGTGTCTTGTGGACGTCGACGCGTTCCTTGAGCAATGTTAGCGACGCCAACGTCTTTTCGGTGAGTGTGTCTTTCTCGTTCATGTCGGCAAAGCGTGCTGCAACCACAGCCTTTAATTCTTTTGTGCGCTTCTTGTAACCCGCTTCAACGTCCGCGAGGCGGGCTTCGGCCTTTGTCTTAAACACGACAGCATCCGCCACACAGGTATCTGGGCATGGCGTCGCACGCGCCATCCCGTCAAACTCATCGGTCCCGTCACAGCAATCGCAGATGCCATCGTTCAACGTGGACGTATGGATCTACAAAAGGACACATACTCCAATCAAATTAAACCACATTGGACTCGCCATCCTGCTACGAGTCGTCGTACATGGGAGGGGAAGAAGCCACCGTTGTCGCAGTAGAATACACTGCTAAGCAAGTGCGAGCACGCGGTCGTGCCAGGTTCGTCTTTGCCGTCGTCGCAGTCACAGTAGTCGTCGTTGATACGAGAAAGCGGTAATTTTTGCGCGACGCCACCCACGGCGCACGTAACGCCGTCCGCTGCAAAGCGCTGCTGATCCGCCAGCGCGACGCCACGCACGCCGCTTTCGCTGGCTTCCGCCACAGCCACATTCCCAAACGCGAGGAAGAAAAGCATCATCATGATGGTGGTGGAGACGCCTTTGCGTCGCATTGTCGTTCGCGAACTTTCCATTTCCCGAGGATCCACTATCCCAGCAGCTCACGTGGCAAAATGAGCCTCGACAGCAGTCTGCAATTTCCTCATCCCAGGTATGATTGGCTTATATTCTTCTACTTATAGCCAATCAAAAGTGGTCAATACTATGGCTACACTTTGAAGAAGGCAATCATGCCTCGGTTGGTGTCTGGTCATCAGAAGTAGTCGTCATCAGCGTAGTTTTCGTTGGTGCGTTGGGCGTTCGGTTGTGTGCACATGGTGGCACCCACGTTGCGGAACTTGGACATTTTGAATAGCTCGCCCTTCGACTGGGGCATCGGATACGATCTGACGTCCTTGAGCACGGACGTCTTGGTCTCACGAGGTTGCGGCAGTCTCTGTTCAGGAAACAAGGTCAGTTGTGTCGGTTCTCCAAACATTTTAGGACAGTGATCACTACGTACACCCTTGATCCTCATGTTGCTCAGGTCTGGATAGTATTCGTTCTCTGGAGAATACGTCGTAAACTTGGCCTGGATGAGAGCATTGAAGTCCTCGGATTCTCTGCAAAACACACACAAACGGATGATTAGCAATTGCAAGGAGAATAGCATTGCTACGGAGTGCTCGTACTTTGACTTGATGCCGTGCACCATGTCTCGGCTCTGCCCGTGACCAGACCTGCGCTTGGAAGGTGTCTTGACTACGATCTCGGGATGCTCGACCGCAAAGAGACGCGCCTCACCCGCCGTAATAATACTGTATGAATACACATATAAGCCATTTCATTCGCATACTCAATCCCTGCCACCACACAGGAGAAGACGTACCCGGCTTGGATGGCTTGCTTGTTGGTCTCAATAAAGCTCCGACCGGACCGGACCGCGGGAGATGGCGTCGCTCCAATCCATTTCCCGATGACTTGGCCGGCATTTTCCGGATCGCGAGGTAGCGCGAGTCCGTACACATGACTGGGGTTCTTGCTGTCGGGCAAGTCGCAGCACGTATGCTTGACGTGGCCCACAGTGCTCTTGACCATCGTGCGACGCATCGTGTGGGGTGGAATTTCCTGGCTCATGTTGGCGATTCGACTGACGCACGATGCTTCCCTCCGCTGCTTGGGAATAGAGCCGCAGTGCGTAGTCGTACAGGCAAGCAATCCAGGGAATCACACCGTTGTTGTGGTATTGCTCTCCCCAAGCATCATCCTCTTTTCCTGACGCTGCACAGAACCTCCCCAAATAGCTGAGTTCTGATCTGGTAGGCTAATTAACTATTGGCTTAGTCTAGTTGAGCAATTTGCAGCCTGGTCAGAACTATACGCATGTATATCATCCGGATATGGGACCACTGTATCCGGCGCTTCTGAGCGTGCGAGCCAATCGTTTTGATCATGAGCCAAGAGCAGCTCCACCAACACCAAACGACACTTGCAAGTCGTATTCACTGACCACCCGTGACACCACCATGAGCAAGAAGCTCGCCAACAAGTTGGAGAAGCTGCAGGGCGCCGAGTGGGACTCGGACAGCGAGGGCGAGGAGACCACGACCGCGACGTTTGAGAAGAACAACGACTTTGTCGAGCTCGGCGCGGCCAAGCCCAAGGGCAGTGCCTTTGCGCCGACCAAGGAGGCCAAGGCCGCGGCGGTGGCGGCTGCCACTGCTGGCAATGCTAAGTCCACGAAAGCGTCCACACGCAAGAACGATGGTGCGAACAAGGAGAAGAAGTCGAACGTTATCTACTTGGGACGCGTGCCGCACGGCTTTTACGAGGACCAAATGCGCGGCTTTTTCCAGCAGTTTGGCACGGTTACGCGGCTGCGTCTCTCGCGCAACAAGCGCACTGGCAATTCGAAGCACTATGCGTTCATTGAGTTTGACGATGCCGAAGTTGCCGGCGTCGTGGCGTCCACGATGAATGGCTACCGCCTGTTCGACCACGTGCTGTCGAGCCACGTGCTGCCCGCCACAGCCGTCCACGATCGCATGTTTGTCGGCGCGAACAAGACCTTCAAGCCGCTGCCGTGGCGGCAACTTGCACGCAATGCTCACAACGCCGAGCGAACATACGAGCAGACCCTAGCGCGCAACAAGCGATTACTCAAAAAGGACCAGCACAAGCGCGACGCGCTCAAGGCGCTCGGGATCGACTTTGAGTTCCCAGGCTACGCCGCGCAAGCGCCGGCCAAGCAGCAGCACATTGTCTTCAAGTAACAACGGACATGGATACATTTTTTTTGCATTTACGTACATAGAGTCATTGGTTTCGAGTCTCCAGTCTCTACTGCTCTTTCTGCATCAGTGGGTTTTACTGTTCTTTAATCTTTGGCACTACCAAAAAGACCACTCGTCAAAGCAGCTTCCGCACAAGCCGGTCGTGCCGCGCGTGTCGCGCGCCAGATCGTCCCACTCAATCCGCTGGACTGTGAATGCGCTCGTACGGTCGTGCGCATCAAACAGCACGCCTTCGTCTAACAGGTCTTGCATGCTGGCCATGTACACCGCATCGTAAAACGCCTTCTCGTCCTCTCGCTCGAGCGGACCGAGCGGCCGCAGCGCTGGGTCATTACGTTTCTCAAGCCATTTCGCATCGACCTGTTTCTTGACCTTGCGCACACGGGCACGCTCGAGCGCCGAGTCTAACTGCGTTGGCGGCGCGGTAATCCGACGGCGGTTTCGCGGGTCCATGATGTCGTATCCTAGCTGTCGAAGTTGACTCGCGTCGGTAGCTGCAAAACGCATTTCGTCTTCGGTCAATGGTCGCGGCTGCAGTTGGGTAGTTTCCACTTGCTCAATGCGCGTCTGCAGCGCGCGCGTCGCATGCGGCACCATTACCAAACCGCCCATCTCCGTATTTGGTACTGTGTTTTCTTGGTTGGCGAGCGCGACCACGCGGTCACGACTGAGCATTGTCGGGTCGAGCCGCTGGACGTCGACGGGACGCGATCGCACGGGACGGCGCATGTGCTCCATCATCGCAGCGCCGACGCCACGGCCGCCTATCGTAGTTTCCAATGGTCTCGTCGGTGGTTTCCAGCCGCGCAAAGGGTGTGCGTGGGGCACAGGCGGCGGCGAGACCGCCACAACGTCATCGTCTTCAGCGTCATTTGATGTGGGCTGGTGAGGAGTTGACTTCCTGGTCGCCACACTGGAGGACCTTGAGCTGATCACAGACAGTGGAGACCGCACGGCTGGATGGGCCTGTGGACGCGGCAGTGGCGGCATGGAGCCGAGCTCTAGAGAATCGGCATCGACGTGGACGTGGAGGTCGTCGGCATAGCCCATTGCGTTTTAAGTGCTCGAAACTTGGAACAAAAATGAAAATGACGAGGGAAAAAACACGTAAAAAAAGGGACCAGTTTCCCGCCACTGGCCAATTCAAACCAAAAGAAAAAAAAAGAAAATGGATGCAAAATGGGCGTTTCGATGCGGGCTTCATCCCCTTGGAAAAAAGTAGTTTTCTTTTTTCGTTGTGTTTCTTGTTCTCTTCTTTTCCTTGCCATGCTGGTTTGTTGGTGTGATGATGGAAGCCGTATACAGGAGACATCGACTGGTCTTGTCAAACCGTGTGGGCAATTCGTCCGTTGGTTAGATTCTAACGATCGTAGCGACCGCCGTGGCCCTGACTTCGGTTGCCGCCCTGGCCCTGACCCTGGCTGCCCGGTGGTGCCGACCCACGTTGCTGGTGCATGTTGCGGAGACCAGCCTTGAGGGCGTCGAGTCCTGGACGCGGTGGCGGTCCTCCGGATGAACTGTACGCTTGGGCCGGTTGGAGGTTTCCACCAAATGCCGACTGGATGGGTGTACCACCACTGTGGTGGCCACCGCGTCCTCCCCCGCCATTGTACTGGTTGCCACCATCGTGACGGCCGCTGTTGTAGCCGCCACCACTATTTCCGTAGCCACGCGAACCACCCGAGTTGTTGTGGTAGCCGCCACCACGGCCACCATTGTTGTAACCGCCACCACGGCCACCATTGTTGTAGCCGTCGCCACCGCCTCGGCCACCCGAGTGGTTTTGGTAGTTTTGGTAATTACCATATCCACCACTACCGCCACCACCTTGGTGTTGGCTGCTATCGCCTTGATGGCCGCCGTACTGACCACGCTTGTTGCGTGGTTCCTGCGAGCCCCAGTTGCCGTAGCCGTTCGTGAGGTACTGGTTATACTCGGGACGCCCGCCGTTATTACCATTGTTGCCATAGCGGTTCACGTTGAGGTTATTGTTGGCGTACCCCCCTTGACGATTCCCACCATGGTGATTGTTGTAGTTGCGGTTGCCACCGCCACCACCGCCACCACCATAACTGCGCTGGTGGCGAACGTTGGTCAAGTTGGTCGCCCCGCCGGCAAGATCAACGATGTTGATGTTCGCTTTGCCAAAAAATGGGATCGAGATCTGGCGGTCCTGGTCCGTCACGAGCGTGGGGTTCGGCACCATGGCGCCTTCGAGAAGGCAGCATTGGTGCTTGTTCTTCGGTGGATTGTGATACTGGAAGCTGTAGCACTGGTTGTTGGGAATGTCGACGAGCCGACGCTGACTCTTCTCAGGGCTTGGGACGACACAGCCAATCGGGAAAAAGACCGACTCGACGTAGGTGAGCGTGCCGTTGAATGACTGCGAGATTGAAGGGTCTGCCTGGGTCTCGACCAGTTCGGGGGATGGCAGCGGGTCAACGACAGAGCACTTGGTGTGGAAGAACACCAGCTCCTTGCCGAATCGCTCGTTGCGCTTCTTCTCGGCTTCCGTGAGTTTGGAATTGCCGTCGGCCATCGCCTCCAACAAGCGCTTCTCGTCAATGAATGGGAGCAAGACGACCCACAGCCAGGGCATTGCTTTTCCGTTGGGATCTACCGGAATGTCCTTGGGGTAAAAGTCAATGATCGGCGACTCCGTCTCGGCCATGAGCCAACGGTACGGCTTGGGAATCGCATGGCTACTGCCTTCTGGAAACACACCCATGAGCTGCTCGAACGGACGGAACGGAATGCCTTCGTGGAATTCGATCTGAAAACGGTCAACGTTACGCAGATCCGAGGCAAACGGCGCATAGTGGAACGGGTAGAACCACTGCCACGACGCACAACCGTCGTAGTAATACTTCATGACCCAGCAGAGACCTTCAATGTACGACTGGAACACTTTTTCACGTCCGCCGCCGTGTTCAATGTCCTCGGCCTTGAGCTTATCGGTGTAGTATCGTGTCTTCCACCCCGGCTCGCCTAGCCGGACAACATCTTGGACTTCTTCGCGATACTTTTCGAGCTGCTGCTCGACCGACTCTTTTATTCTTGCCTTGACGGCCTCTTCGGCCGTGAGCCCGCCGTATTTCTTATCGTGCTCGATCGTCTCTTTCCCGACTCTCCGCTTCTTCACAATCTCGACGGCACTGTCCTTTGCCGCCGCTGCCGCCAGCTGATCCTTCTTCTCGTGGGTGATGCGCTGCTTCCTTCTGCGCTCATTCTCTTGCTGCTTGATTGTACGACGCTGGAAAATCACATCTTCAACAGCACCGACTTCGGCCAGAATGACGTCGACCCGCGAGAGGTTCACTTCCCCACGATCGGTCAAGTACCCACCCAGTGCAGGGAGCAACTTGGCGTAAATCAGGAGTAAAAAGTCGAGTGCACCATCGCGAATGTCGAGCGACGGCAAATGCGGCAAGAAATCGTTGCCCACGAAAAAGCACAAAAACACAAAGTCATCGACAAGGCGCTCAAAGTCGTACGCGAACGGCAGCACGTGCGACAGCGGCTATTAACAACAAACAATAGTTAACACTAACAAATCACATCTAATACTCAGTGAAGGAACGCACCTCAAACTCAATCTGGAGGTACTCGCGAAGTGTCGCAATATGCAGATACTGGTGCGGCTTTTCGTCACTCACCACGGCGTCGGCGTCGTGCTCGCCAAAGTCGCCGCGCTTGCGCTTGGACGTCGGCACACCATTGGCGTCGAGCATCATTTGATTCTGCTGCTGGCGTTCTTTCTCGTACTTGGCCTTGCCAAACAGCACTTCTTCACGCAGAATTGAGAACTTAACTTCGTGCGTCGCGAGCCCCAGCATGATCAAATCGGCATCTAATCCGTGGAGCACATGGTGCTGGTTCGGATCGTACCCTGGCTGCGCACGCTGCGTGCGAATGTACGACATGAGCTTGTGCTCACCCTCACCCGGACACCCAGCATCAGAAAACACAACCTACAACACAAATAGCCCTGTCAGCTCTTACCAACAAATTAACATAGTGAAAAAAGAACCTACCTTGATGGCCTTCCACGCGGGGTTGTTGTTGATGCGATCGCGAATGTAAAAGCGCATGTACTTGGCGAGCTTTGACATAAACTTGGTGCCAGGCGTAATCACGTTCGAGTCCCACCCTTCGCTTTGCTTGCTGGGGACATTGTGGCCCATGGCTTTCATATAGTCGAGTGCTTCTTTCTCGACTTCGAGCCGCTGCTCAGCTTCTTGCGCCGAGCGGAAACGACGCGCACGTTGCTGGTTCATCTTGGCGCGCGGCGCAACGCCGTCGATCGCAAGGTAGAGCACGCGGCGCGGACGCACAGCAGCAAATAGCCGGTCCACGTACGCCATGATACGGCAGTACATTTCCTCTTCGGTCTGCGGCGCGTCGCCGTGCTCGGGGTGGCAGCACGGATGGATGAGGCCGTTCATATCGATAAAGAGGTTGTCGACCTCAAAGCCATTGGGATTCGGGGCGGCGACATCCAGCAGCTCGTAGTGCTTCTCGCCCTCGACCACGACGGGCCGTGCCTCAATACAGTCGACAACGCATTTCGGGTACTTCTCTTGGACCCACCGGTAGAATGCGGGGACACCCATAGTGACGACGGGAACGCTGGCAAGTTCTTAACCCGACACTGATATTGCTGGTAACGTTGGTGTCGTTGGTGTTGGCGCTTGCTCTTCGTGCCAACGCGGGCTCCGTTATCTTCGCCGAGGATCGGTCTTGGCTGTTTGGTTCCGAATCGGTTCCCTTGTCGCCCTTTGGTTTTTGATCCTCTCGCTTCCAACAAAAAACCGAGGGCAAGACAGAGTATACGACTGTATACGTGTATACAAAACTGCAACAGCGAGACATAACAGCGCAACAAAAGTTTCCGAAGGTCTTGCGTTATGCACTACAAATACCATATATCAAGGGTTCTATATTGACCAATTGAAACCATGAAGGTCACTCTTATGCGGTGTCAAAAAACAGTCCCTTCGACACCACCGCCATCAAGGAGTTGGCGGGATAATCCTGATCAATCGTCTCCGCGCGGTCGCGTGTCGAATTGCACTCGTCCTCCTGCGCGCTTCACACAGTCGCCTCGTCTCAGTGATGTACGGCCTGCATGGCCCACCGTCGCTGCCACCGTATGCCGGCGTCCCGGGTTCCAACGGTAGCATGCCGCCGTCGCAGCCGCAATCGCATTGTCCCAACGGAATGCCGTATCCCTCCGTTCCGCGCCGCAGCGTCCGCATGATCAAGCGCCTGGGCGAAGGCTCGTTCGGCATGACGCTTGACCAAAACCCCAACGCCACCGCAGCCGACTTTCCGCGTGTCTCCTACGTCTTCCCCCACTCGGCTGCGTACCGCGCCGGCGTGTGTTCCGGCTGGACCATCGAGTCGATCAACGGCCTCGATTGCCGCGGCCGCCACGTGCGCGACGTCGCGCCAGTGTTTCGTGAACTGCAAGAGGTAGTGTAGTATGCCGTGCGATTGTGTATTTCGCGTATTGGTGATTCTGTGGTCAGTGACGGTCAGGACGTTTCTCTGATTTCTCCGATTCTCTTGGCATAGGTGATACTTAACGTTGATGTGCGGACCGAGACCGTTGCCGCCGCGATGCCATTGCTGTCGTCGCTGGGCGGAAACAGTAACAACTACCACGCTCCATCGAGTGAGTCCATGCCGCATCTTCTGCAACCACCGCAACAGTCTGGACCGTTTGTGTCGAGAGCTGTGAATACGACCACGGTAAATCCCTTACCCTCTTCAGCTGCTGTGATGAATGGACATTCGTCCGGCAATACCATGCACGATACGATGCTGCCGTCGTTCTCGTCTCCTCCAAGCCATCTGCCGACACGGCAGCAGCTTCCCGTCGCCGTCGCGAGTGCGCAGTCGAGTGGTACAGCCGCCGCAACCCATCCGACAGCATCACAGTCCACACCGCGAAGTGTTAACGGCGTTTCCCCAAATTGGTCTTCTGCAGCTGCGACTGCATCTTCAAAGTCGACATCTGCCACATCTTCTGCTCCATCTGCGTCTACAAGCTCCCCACGCACAACCGTACCAACTTTGGTGGTGGCACCAAAACCCTCCGCTTCGATGACCGTCTCCAGTGCCCCGCCGCGTCCAGTCGTAGCTGCGTCTATTGCAATTGCTACTGCTCTCACTCCTCAAACAGCTCATGTTGCCACTTCGGCTTCCTTACCAGTTCCAGCTCCGCGTACTGCGACCGCTGCAGCACCCGCTACTCCTCCTATCACAACACGATCACCAAGCGCAGCACCACAACCCACAACCGCGTCGGCTCGAACCCCTGGTAAGAAGCGCGCGCGTTCACAGTCCGATCAACACGCGCTAGCAAGCATAGCAACGTCCACAACAGCGACTGAAGCAGCAGCGGCTTCGCCAGCGCCTGCAACCGGAAGGAAGCGAGCGCGAGCACCGAAGCGCCGGCAAAGTGCGCCGCTGCCAGTAGTTGCCGCTCCGCCAGTCGCCACAGAAACGTCGGAAGAAGGTGATGTCGACTACGCTGCGTTTTGCTACTGTGCGTATGCAAACGACAGGCAACTTATTCTAGTTCACATACCTGATTTTGATCCTATTTTTGTGCACCGTAGACTCGGTTGACGAGGATACGGCGGATGAAGATGACGTCGAAGAGGTCTCGGCGCCGCCGCCATCGAGTCGTCGAACGTCGTCCCGCCAGGCCGAGTCGGGTGGACGTGCACGACGCAGCCTCACGATCGCTCGCCTTATTACCATGGGCTTTGACCAAGAAGAAGCCGACTTGAGTGTCCAGGCGTGTGGCCAAGACCCAGTCAAATGCATGTTGTGGATCTCGTCCTATCGGGATGAGAAGCAGTTTATGGAAGACTTGAACAAGGCATCAATCGAGTCGGAAAACCAAAAGAGACTGGAGGCGCAAGAACAAAAGAAACAAGAGACTGAGACCTTACGCCATGCTACGGCATTCACATCGCTCTTTCAGACGGTACGTTCCACAAGGAGGATTCTCATCGTCGATCCGCACACTTATATTTTGCGGTGCATTGTAGTCGTACATCCTGAGCGACGACGCCGACGCGCCGCGTCTGAAAGCCATGCTGGCGTCGACGATTGGCGAGATCGCAGCCGACACGCTGATGCGAACGCTCATGACGAAGCTCCTGACCGTGGAAAGTAAGGCCATTAAGTGGTACAAGGACGCGTGCAAGTGCTACATGCTCGAACTCGCGGCGCGGCTCGAGACCGCCCTCGGTACCCACGACGTGGTCACGTGTTGCGCGACGCTCATGGTGACCCAGCCGGCCACCGCAGCGTGCGCGTTTGTCCAAGCGCTTCATGAAGAAGAGCAGGCGCTGACCCAGGCGCTGTTTTTCATGCCCGAGAACCAAGGCGGCGTGCCGCTGGCGTTCTTGCGCGCGGACGAGTCGATGCAATTTAGTCTCGACGACGACGGCTTTGAAGTCGTGGACCAGCCACCGACGGTGGCGTCCCCCGATCACGAGTGATCGATCGATGGACATGGAGAAGAGATTCTAGATGTGTCAATGGAGTGGTGACGTAGTATCTCCTATTTACCGGTACGAGCAGGAACAGAAATAAGCACAAATCCACCATCTACACTGTATTCTCTCGTACAGCACTGAGCCGCCACGCCAATGCTAATGCGGCGTCACGTAGATACCTTCGCCCGCAAACCAGAACGCGTACTCGTTGTTCTCGGTCGTCGCACTCACCTGCTGCTGGCCGTTGATCGGACAGCGCGGGCAGTTGGAGTCGTCGAAGCGTTCGCGCCAGCTCGTCGCGAGCAGTCGTCCGGTCGTCACGCTGCGCAACTTGACCAGCGCGTCGCGCTTCCACAACCCTTGGTCGTCGCACTGTCCGTCGGCAGTGCACTGCTGCGTCTCGACACACTCGACGACCCAGTTGTCACCGGCGTCGCCTTCGCCCGCGACGCCAAAGCCGCTCACTTCGTGCTGCGGCGTCAGTGGCGCACGGAATTCGTGTGTGTGAAGATTGCGGCGCGTCGCCACGTGCTCGAGACGGACGGTCGCGCCGCACTGGACGTTGGTGCCAAGCGCACACGCCGTTTCGCCGTCGCCCTCTTTGACGAGCCAGTAGCTGTTGGGGTCGTTGCGCGCGCGGTGGGCCGTGATCGACTGCTGGCCGCTGCCGCTGCCGTACGCAATCTCGTGCGAGTGGAGACGGAAACGCGTCGCGTCGTGCACGAGCTTAATCGACGAGCCGCATGTCACGTGCTCAAAGCCCTGGGGGTCTGGGGACAATCAGATACCACAAGCTGTCAGCATGGGCACAACCAGATATTGCAGTGGAATCAATTAGATTCGTACAGGTGAGCTCGGCCGACGCATCGTCGCGACACGCTTCTTCACACGTGAACGGATGGTGGTCGCAATCCACTTCGCGCACGCGGCGGCGGTCCTCGCATTCGCAGTAGCCCGAGAGACCCGACTGGATCGTCGCACTGCACGATGCGTCGTTGTGCGACTCACGCTCGCCGTGCGGATCGCATCGTGCCGTCGCACGCCAATGCAGGCAGCGCGTCGATGCGTCACTCGCGACCACAGCCGAGAGACCATCGCCGTGGAGAGATAACGCGAGCAGCGTCGCCGTCGCGGCAAGCGTCGTGAGCATACGTGGCACCATTATTTGGGATCTACAGACATGGAGCTCTCGAGATCGGTATCACTGCATACCGGTAAAGTACCGGTCTCGTTGGAGAAACCGGTATTATTCCTGAGCACAGCCTTTAGGGAAACCAAACGGAATGGACACCAGGCATATTCTTGATTTCGCCGTGGTCGTGACATGCCACACTTAGCCAAGAGCAAAAGGTGAACATCATTGCTGTGTGGCATTCCTTGAGTTCGTGACTCACTCCATTAAGCAAGGCTGTTATCTCGACGGCCCGCGATGTCACCGTCGCCAAATAGGTGCGTCACTACGCCTTTCTATTCCAATCGCATCAGAGTACTTAAGCGTGACGAATCGAGTGTATAGCTCAAGGGGCAAGCTGAGCTTGTGGTAGCTGCTGCCGCTAGACACGTCGAACGAAAAGTCAGTTTTCAACCTCGCGACAGCGCTGGAGAATGTGTCTGTGGGTTTGCTACAAAACTACAGCGTGGGGGCTCGCGTCCAAGAACCTTGCGACCTCAGACAAGCCCAATTTCTTGCGTCAGTTTGAAGACAATTCGGTTGGCTCGTTTCCTTGACGTAAGTACTGCTGCCAAATCTCGAAGCTGTGGTTGCTGCCAAGGGCGAGGCGTTGTGATTCAAGTCACGTCGCGCATGGGCAGCATCGCTGTCAATACGTCCAGCGGCTACTTTTTGGCTATCGCGCGTCCAAGACGGCGGTCAATATGATCAGCAGGAGCGTTGTGCACGACCTCTAGCCTTAGAAATCGCTGTGTTGCTACTCCACCCACGTTACGTTTCCATTGAGATGACGGGTAACGTTGTGTGGTCTCGCCAACGGAGAGCGTTGCGGAGCTTACAGGAACCATCGCAAACGCCACACTTGATGACTCGAGCAAGTTCATTCATTTTGAAGGCGAACAATCGTCGGGATTCCTCTTTGGTGTTGTCATGGTGTGGAGGAATTGGCTGATTCCACACACAAGCTGTTTTTCTGTCGGCTGCCTCACTCGTGGTTAGTGCTTGGGTCTTGGCTATGATGAAAGCGCTCCATGCGCTGTCGAAAGTATGGATTCCGCAGTCGGCGGATCCGTATGCGCATCGCAACAACCGCCGCTATGGCCAACACACACCACATCGTCATTTGAGTTAACTCACTCCCGCACTGGCGAAACCGCCTCTCGTACCTGTCGCCTGCAGTAGCTCGGTCGCGACGCCGTCCATCTGCGTACCCATCGTATCCAACTCGTCTTCTGCTGTCTCCAGCGTTAACAGCGCCGTGTACAAGCGCGTGAGAT
Organism: Pythium vanterpoolii; assembly: GCA_023334535.1. Lineage (NCBI taxonomy): Eukaryota > Oomycota > Peronosporomycetes > Pythiales > Pythiaceae > Pythium > Pythium vanterpoolii. The sequence goes on from JAADVD010000031.1 coordinate 55,411, forward strand.
CGCGAGCATTTTCTTGATCTTCCATCCTCTTTCTTGGCTGCACGATTGTGCGGCAATTGCAACGGCAACTTCAACTTTCAGATACCGGTGTTGAACCGGTATTGCATGTTGAAGCCAAACGCTAAAATTACGTTGCGCGGAAATGCCATCGACAGACGACCGGCGCTAGAAGAGAGCGCAAAAGAATACTACCAACGCTGCCAGCACACTTATGCCCATGTCCGTGTCTACACCACGGTCGCTTGCGCCGCGTGACGATGAGCTGCGTGACCCGACGCGCGACGAGCTTTTCAATGGCCCCACGCGCGAGAAGCTCCCGACGGCGATCCAGGAAATGGCCGAAGACGAAACTGCCTGCACATTCTGCGGCGTAAGCTACTTTGTGTTCTCAGAAGTGCAAGAGCTGCAGGCCACGGTCAAGCAGTACAAAAAGACCTTCCATGTATGTGAGAGTACTGTCCGTTGTGGTTTTCCAGAAGGGTAATGGGGAATGCAAATTGTAGGAGTTTGTGCGGTTTATGGAGCGCGAGCGCAAGGTCTCCCACGACCTCAAAGCACAGGTCGTGTCACTCAAGAAAGGAGTCGACGACGGCGTCGTGGCGTGTACCACCATTATCCTGAAGGTCGGGATCGAGAGCCAACGACTGCGCGATATTAACGCGCAGCTCACGAAGCAGCTCCACAACGCCCAGCGCGACAATACCAACCAGCAACACGAGCACGCGCAGCTACACGCGCAATGGCGACTCGTCGAAGAAGAGCGGACAATGACGAGCGCGCTGACCGAGCAAAAGCTGCGCAACGAAATCCTGCACTTGGGGAGCCAGTTGGAAAAGTGTCGACTCTTCTCGACGACCCAAGAGGCCGAGTGGCTGGCCAGTGCGGAACGCGACCAATTCAAGATCAAGGAACTGGAACTGGTGGTTGCGACCACACGATCCACCATGGCGGCCGCCGAGCGGCTCGTGGTCACTGAGCGCGATCAGCTGAAGCAGCAATTGCTCGCTGCCAGCGAGCGTGTCGAGGTCGGGCGCGAGACGGCCAAGCAGCTCGAGACCCAACTTCGTGTGGTCCAGCGCGAGCTTCAGCGCGTCGTCGCATCGAGTGACAGCGAGCGAGTGGCATTGACGCAGCTCCACAGCGACCTCGCGACGCTCAAGCTACAGCTCATTCACCACGAAAAGGCACAAACCGCTGTCGCGGGCGAGCGATTCGACTTGCGTGAGCAGCTGGACAAAGCCAACGACCTCGTGCAATCGCTACGAGGGGAGGTTGTAACATTGGAGAAAAAAGCCGAGGCAAACGCTGTCGAGATAGAAAAGCACAAACACGAATACGCACGCGAGCTTGAAAAGATCCGGCTCGAGCACGGCCAGGCGATTAATCGTATACAGCGCGACCACCAAAAGGCCCTGGACGAGCTCAAGCAGCAACAAGTTACCTACCTTCAATGCCTGCAGAAGCAGACAAGTGAGGCGGCGGCGGCGAGTACAAATGCCCTGCAGCACGCCCTCGTGGAGATGGAAGACAAGTTACGTGACGCCGACAAACACGTTGCCCACACGAAAAAGCAATTGCTGGAGAGTAACGACGAACTGCAGGCAAGCACTCCGCACCTGACTTGGGCTGAAGTGTGTGTGGTCTGATGTGTATTATCTGTCGCGTAGAAACTTCGACTGAGCCATCATCACGCAACGGCCCGAACCCAAGCACTTGAGCGTCAATTGACGGACGCAGATCGGGAGAAGAGAGCATTGGTCGAAGAGCTGAGGGAGTGGCAGCGGCAGCATGAGCAGCTGCAGGAGACGAGCACGCGACAACTCGAGGAAGTGCAGCACAAGACCAAGGCACAAATACAAAAAGTGCTTGATGATCACCAACGGAAACTGGACGGGCTTCAGACAAAGTGCAACCATCTCCGTCGTGAGAACGAGATACTCACGAACGAGCGAAAAGCTCGCAATCCAGAAGACGACCCGGATGACGACGCGCGACGAAGGACGACACACCAAGCATGGGGTGACGGATGCGACTCTAGCCGAGGGGAGAGAAGAGCGTCTACGCGAACTACGGCCGGGCCGACCAGTAGCAACAATCAGGATCAAGTTGAGCTGGAAAAGCTCGTCGAGTCGTTGCGTCAGACCATCAATCAGAAAGACAAGGTTCGTCGACCGCCGAATTATTGTGCTTGAAAATGGGTCTGATCAAGCTTGATACCTTTGCAGGAGATCTTGCTGCTTCAACAGACAGTTCACAGGGAGTGTCTGGAACGCACCTCGCTGCTTGAGAAAATGAAGAGCGGCAAAGTGCTGCCAGACCTCGGACCCACAGTCTTTAGCCACGCCTCACCCGTGCATGCGCACGATGTCTCAGTGCGCAAATCGTCGCTGACACCACGTCGAGAGCCAGCCACAACCAATGGAACCGACGCTGACGAACGTGACGAGCAAGACACCAGCGAGAACGATCCGTCGCAGCCAAAGGCGTCTTTGTACGAGCGCTTGCGACGTGCCGGCCAGCGGAAAAAGGTGATCAGGAAGCCTTAGCACCTCATCAAAAGTAGTTGTCCATGAGATTGCGATCGTCATCAGTTGTCGTACTGTCGTCGTCTCTATCATCGTCGTCCGTTTCGTGCAGCCAATTCCTCAAACTGCCTTGCATAATGCGAGCGATGCGCTCGGTCTCGGTATCCACGCGGAACAGCGTCCGCGTCCGCACGCTGCTTGTTCGAGCTGACAGTGCTGATGCTGACAACGCTTGTGCTTTCTCTTCCCATTCTGCGGTCAGCTCTTGTTTCGTGGAGACATTCGACCACGAGTGCATAGAGTGTATCGACTGCGACATGGCCAGGGCTTCTTCATACTCGTGTTTGCTCACTTGCAGTCGTTCTTTCACTTCTGCTCGCAAGCTTGCTGCATCGCGCCACTGCCACGAATGCCTAGAGGCAGACGTCGGTACTTCAACAGACCCATCGGTCGCGTAGACTCGGGTACTAGTGTCGTCATTCTTAGACTGCGTAATGCTAGCGTGCTGGGGGCCATGCTGAGGCGAAAGAGAGCGTGATGTGTGATCCACAGATGGAGCTGCTGCGGCAGTAGCTACTGGGTCTTCGACTGTCAGCAAATGTTGGGCAGTCAAAACGCCAGCGACGGGTTCTGGTGGGCTCGATGGACCGGCCAGCAACGGTTTCGGTCCGTCTGGGCCAACGTACAGCGCTCGAATTTCGTTCAACAGCTGCCACGCAATCTCGAACTTCTCTGCTGGCAATGCTCGGTGCACGTCATTGATGTGAGATGAGCTTGAGTTTGCATCGAAACCGATACTAGAGCAACCCGGTGGATGATCCATCACCACCACACGATCCACCACAGCAGCAGTGCGTTTTTCCGCTTCTTGTTGGGTCTCCGAGTTCGTCTCCTCTCCCACGACAAGCTCGGTGTGTGCCAAACTTGTCGCTTTATTGTCTTCATCCAAAAGCCGGAAATCAGCGGCCACCGTCTGACATCCACTATCCACCACGTAGGGTGATCCCTCGGTTTGAACAGCTCTCGCTGTAGGGAGGAGCCCATGACTCAAACTCACTTCCGTTGCCGTGTCCACATCGTCGCGATGTGTTTGCGTAAAACTATCACACCGCAGCGCGCCGACTTGATGAAGACGACGTTCGTTCTGAGTCGGCACCACGGGACCTTCGGTCACATCCACTAACGATCCATCATCGCTTGCTTCTTCGAAAGCGATAGTCTCCGCGCGAGAACGATTCGAATCATCTGGTGTGGCGTTATCACTTCGATCAATAGCATCATCCTTCGTGTTGTCACCGCTTTGACTGTCTTCGTCCAACTCATGTCGGTCACCATGACTCAGATCCATACGCTCAAGCACCTTGCCGTCCGTTGCTTCCTCGCCGTGTTCGCTTGCGTTCTCGTCAGTATCGGTCAAAATGCTGTCGCGGCTGACAATCGGATCATCTTCAAGTTGGCGCGTCCCGTGGTTTGAACCAGTACCAGATTCCTCCACCGTGCTCCCCGGTGGTGGCAAGGACAGCGACCTTGTATCAGTTGGTTTGGTAGACACAAACTTCAAGTCGTCTACGTCATTCATCGAATCGTCGAGTCGTTCGTCAACTTCAACGACTGCTGCACCGCCACAGTACACCCCAGCATTAAGACGGCGTTCTCTCGGGCTGCTATCCTCTGATTGATGACTCGGCGACCCATGTCCATCACTGCCCATGTCGTTCACCATTCCCCTATCTTCACTCTCTCCAGACTCAGCCGAGTTGGCGTCAAACAGATCGTTCGAATCACTCGTCGGTTCGTCCCCCTCGTTCTCGACGTCGTCGTCCATGTCGGCCACTGAGTCTTCCTCCGCTTCACGAACGGGAGACGACTCGCTTGTGTCCGATCTGTCAAGCGTTGATTCGTTGGCATCGGCGTTCCTCGACGTCTCAGATAAATTGTCGTCGAGGAGGAAAGAGGGGAGATTTGCTTCCGTGACCGGAGAGAGTTCGAGCTCGTCGATGCCAAGAGACGCTAACGTGATGGGTTCGAACGGCGTGAACACACCTTCATCGCCCATCTCTGATCCCACCACACTCTCACCGTCAGACTCGGACCTCTCACGCACACCAGCATCGAACTCTTTTTCAACTTGCTCGTTCTCCGAGGCAAATTCAGCTTTCGTATCACCAACTTCTTTGTCATGAAGGTTGTGTGCATGCAGCCATTGGTCCTCTGTCGGCGGTCTTTCAATCGCAGTAGAAATAATCAGTGCTGGTGTCGGAGAGGCGTCGGACGCCGTAGCCACTGAATCATCCCGCTCGCCAGTAGTCAACGCCCGATCGCTGTCCAGCTCATCGCTCTCGGAAGGCGTCGACCGGGTCGTTAGCCGCGCGAGTCGATGTTGAATCTGCAGCGCTGCTTCATGAACGCTCGCAACGGCCTGCTCGAGGGTTTGCTCGCACGAGCCTTCAGAGACGAGTTCTGGAAGAGAAGACGAACTGTCGGAGCGCGGAGAAGAGAATTCCTGCTCGAGTAGCTGGCGCTCATGCTTCTTTTTTTCGCTACTTGCTGATGCGCTCAGAACAGTACAACTCGGCGCGTCATCTTGGTCGATGTACAAGTGCACACCAATGCGACCGGCCAAACCTACAAGCCACACGAACTCCATCAATTCGAGATCTCAGTGCCTCTACAGTTTATGAGATGACTCACCGTTGTCGACGCGCACGGGAAAGGATCCCTGCACACCGCTTGGTCGGAAGAGCATTGCGGATAGCGGCACGAACACTGCACCTATTGATACGTCACCATCGTCATCACTTACAATGATCTCCACCGCAAGACTTTCTTCTTGAAAAGAAGCCACCAATGCGGGATGCACCAGCACGCGCACATCGCCCTGCGTAATGGATGGAAATACTTGCACGCCGTTGGAAACCTTTAACTGGATACCCTCGAACTGAAATTGTTTGTGCCATCGACCACGATCATCTTGAAAGACCGTGCCGTTATCTGTGTTGAGTCCGTTCTCGTCTGGATGCAGCTCCATACCCAGGCACAATGACATGGCGATGGCGACTGTCAGCGATCCCTGATCAACGGCTCGTCCCAGCGTTCGCACAGCATGCTCTTCATCCACCCGATGACTCACCACAGCGAGTCGTTCTTGGATCATGTCCTTCACGTCAGCAATGCGCTGTATATCAAGGCAAATATGAAGCGAGGCAGGCAGCAAGCGCTCGATTCTGGACAACGTTTCGACCGATGTCACTTGTTCAGTGTGGTGATGGTCGTGTCGAGCCCTCTCGTCATCCTCGACTATCCCGTTCGGTAGATGCGGCTCCACTTCGTCAGACTCCCCATGCACAATCCGCATACCGATTCGAACGGGCAGTCTCTCAGGAAAGCGTTGCGCGTGAGTGCTGGCGTTGGTAGATTCCCACTCAATAGGAAGATCGACCTCCTCGAGCAACTGAACGGCGCCGGAAGCCGTTTTGTCAAAGTCTTCCAGACTGCCCTGCGTGTCCATCACAACGGAAGCGAGGTCGATCGCAGCTGTGCCTGTGAAGTCGCTGGTTGTACTTTTACCTTGCGATCGTTGCATGCCGACTGCTGGTTGGGGTTGCAAGCGGAACAGGAGGATTACATCATGCAGTAGAATCCCGGTGACTGGACTGGCTGCCTGGAGCGTGTGAACAAAATGCGAGTTGAGCTGGACATCGTTGGCATCCCACCACAGTGTAAAGCGTGGGCCGGTCGGGTCGTTGGATTCGCTGTTGAATCGCAGGTGGCCGTAGATCTCGCAGCCGATAAATGCCGAAGAACTCTTGTGACGTGGTACGTAGTTGTTCCGGATCTCAACTCGAATCTCGACGCGAACAACGCGTTGGCGTAGGTGGTCATGTGTCCCATTCATCCGCTCGCTCGAAGAGTCAAGAGAGTCAGCGATCGTACCGGTAGATTCATTGGGAGTGTGTTCGTCAGCTTCTATCGTTCGTGCTGAGTTGCTGTCATCAGCTCCCACGTCGTCGTGGTCGTCACTAAATCTCGTTAGCTCAAATCGCTTCCAGTATCCGATAGCTCGCCGCACCAACCACATTCGCGCAAGGCTCTGCAGCTTGATGACTGCGGCCAAGGTCGACTTCAAGTTGAACATTTGCTCGGCCGAGCCAAAAGCCATGCGCACATGCACGTGGCCATTCGCGTGGCCGGTGAGCGGATCAATAATGGGAGAATCGCTGTCAACGGCAACGAAAGGAATAAGGTGCGAGAGATAGCGGTTAATTGTCTCCACATTCCTGTCATCATAATATCTTCAAATCCATCAGCAAACAGGTTTCAGGCCGATCACCCCGCGCACTATCACCACGCACCTCGCACATGCCACGAACGCGTGAAGCGGAATCTTGACGACTCCAAGCAGCTTTTCTGTCACGTAGCTCGTCAACGTCTTTGATTGCTCTTGGATCCACACTTCCAAAATCTGTCATGGAGAAGACACCCATGTTAGACTGCCTTTCTACTTCGTGGTAGTGTTGACTACGCACCAGCAATCCACGCTCCAGTTTGTGAACGAATTCATTGGACACGTCGAGTGGGAAGGCGTTCATGTGTCGCAGATTCGCTTGGAGCCGATTGTTTGCAATACGATGCAGTGACGCCTTTGTGGATCGTTTCAAACGTAGTGCCTTCGCAGAGCTGCCAAAAAATGCCGGCGTCCCGTACTCGATTCGCAATGACACTCTCGTAGTTTTTGTCGGCTCTTTGGGATGGAGATCGCTCGAATACCTTACCAGTGCGCGGTCGATGAGGAGCCCAAAGAAAACGGGCGAGCCTAGTTTGCTCCATCGATTTCGATGTGATTCGGTGATGATCTGGCGGAGGGGAGCCATGTGGTGGTCGAGTGCTCGGACAGGATGGTGGCAGTGATGCCGTTTGGATTGGTTGTGATTCTGCTCTACTTGTGACCACTGTGACGACGCGACTTCGTCGCTTAACCGGTCACTTTCCTCTTCCGTTATCTCTGGCAATTCACAGAACCGGAACTTCACCGTGATCCTTCCGACAGGGACAGTGCGCCTGGTAATTGGTCCATCCTTCGTTTTTGATTTGGCTCCGTCGGGAGCGATGTGGAGTGCCAACGACAGCACCCACTCTCGGTCTCTGTGGTCCAACAACTCTTCCACTGCGACTTCAGCCGACAAATCGATACTCGGAATTACGCCACGCTTCCTTGATCCTAGTGGGGACGCGTGTTGGGGTTTGCAACGCACACGGAATCGCAGGACACGTTGATTCACTTGGATCCGTTGAGCCTGACCGTTTGATTGCGACCCCGGCGGCAACAGTGGCAACATGTGAGCATAGTTTGTTCGCCACTGACGTTTCCGCAGTGATGAATTTACAGCAAACGCTGCAATCCAGTGCTCCCGTTTGCTCGCATTCGCTTGATGCAGTATACACTGGGGGTGCTCGTGCGACACGACTAGCTGGATCGGGCTGAATCGCGTGGAAATGGATCCTTCGCGAAGCTTCCGCAGTCGATCCATCATGGCTAGCTCTAGTTCCATCGATTCAAAACTAATTTCCAGTGCGTTGAGGCCTCCAAGAGACGCACTGACGACGTCAGCGTGTTGTCGCGCAGCCTCGACAGGGTCCACAGAATCACGATTTTTAGTCGATGGTTGAATTGTGTCGGATTCTTCCAGCACACGCTCCCATGAAGCGTCCAGTTCTTCGGTCATCGCTTCGTACGGTGCCATCAGCATCATCATCGACGTCGGACTTGGGACTGATTTTGCCACATCACCAGCGGGAACCGTAGCGGTTTTCACAGTGGTTTCCTCCTTGACCGCTTTTGACATGGACAGCTCCAGTGCACGGCCCACTTCGAGGAGGTCGCCAAGTCGATCACTCTTGACGTCCGTGGCCATACCTAAGTGAATGTCAGATCCTTCTGCCTGCGTGGTGAGCGGGATGGGATGCCGTTGTCGCCAGCTTGCGTGTGGGTAAACGCCGGACGTCGTGGAGGAAGACGAGATGGAACTGAACGAGAGCCGCTGCTGGATCTGGCGTTCCGGTTCGCGCTCTTGGACGCTACGTGTTCGCCGTGGATTCACCGTAATCGTCGGTATCCTCGATACGCTGTTGGCCCACTTTAGTGGCGTCGCCACGTTCGCCAACGCCGTCCACTCAATCTCAAAATTCATGGTGAGATACCCCAGCACGATCGTGGCGTCGGCTGTCGAGTGGATCTCACACAGTGCGTTTGTGCGGCGCAGTTTCTTTGCCGACTCATTAGCAGTCGCGGTCATATCGCTAAAGGTATCCAGCTGAAACGAGAACACACTGCGACCGATTTTCTTGCGCGTAAATCGATCCACAACGTCAAACACGAGCTCTTTCTATCGAGGGCAAAGTATCAGAATGAGACCGTCGAGTATTCGATAAGAGCAAACGTACCATGTCGCGGAGGTAGCCAATGAGCTGCTCAAGCGGCACACACACTGGATAGCGCATGCGGATGGAGCTGCCGCTACTGTCTTCATCTTCACCGTCCTCTTCGTCGGTCTCCTCTCGTTTTGCCTCCCTCTCACTGTCCTCGTGCTCGAGGGCGAGACGCGTTGGTCGGAATAGTGTACTGCCCGGTCGATCCTCTCCCCACCAGCGGACCCGCACAAGCGGTGCCATTGGTAGTGGCGCAATTGCGTCGCTGACGCCTGCTCGGTCGGCCGCTGCGTCCGCTGTGGTGGATGGCGACACATGCGGCACCGAGAGCAGCACGGCACCGCGCGGCACGCCCGCGACTTTGGGCGGTAGTGTACACCCAATCAGCACGCGATGGTCGTCGTTCGTATCGCGAAGGTGATTCATGGGTGTCGCCAGCGGCGTCTCCGTCGCGCGTCCCGACGCCACGCGCAACATTTTTTGTCCGAGTGCATGGCGCGGGAAAATGCTGGAAGGTGTGGAAATTGAAATAGAGAACAGTGATTGGCTGAAAGTATGGTCGAGTGTATTTTCCGCGAATGAGAACGAGCGAATCCTAGAACAACCCAAGTTTCCATGCAACTTGAAGGAAGCACGAGAAGCTAGAGACGAGAGAGAGACCATGCCGCGGTTCTGTTGGCGCGAGCGCACGGAGCGCGTCAACTGGCGGCTATTGCGGAACCTACAGCTCGCAGATATCGTGCGACGTGGTGACGCGACGCTGCTGGAGCCCTATGCGCTCCACTTGACGTTCGCCAAACTGCCTGTGGTCGTTGCGGCAGTGACGCCGTCGCGACGCGATGTACTGGACGACGACACGGCGCTTAGCGACGATCATCACCATGCGCGGAATGCGTGGTTCATTGTGCGTGTGTTCCAGCTCGCGATGGAGTATCTGCTCTTTCTACGCGCGCGCGATGGTGCTGTCGTCGACTCACTGCGAGAAGAGCTGTTCGTCTGCGAGAGGTAAGCAACAGATCTTTGACTCTGTATTGGGAGACTAGAGTGACTGGAAGCTGTGAGTGTGGTACAGGGAGTGTGAGTTGTTAGTGGAGCGAGCGAGAAAATGGAAAGACCGCTCGCGGAGCGGCGAGCGCCAAGTCGAGAAGCTCCATCAAGTGCTACAGAGCATTGCCAAGCTCCTCCAGATCGAAGGGTATGAAGAAGCTGTGGCATTGCTGCTACTGTATGGGAGACTGAGTATGCTGGATGGTGTAGCGCGACGCCCAACGCTGTCGCAACGATGGAGACCTTATTGAGGGATCTGGTCCCCAGTGGTGTCAAGAAACGTTCGAACTCGCAACCAGAACCAACCTTTTCCCACGTCGAAGAAGCCCGCGTCTGTGCGTTGTGTGGGAAGATGTTCTCGTCGCAAGCATTTCTAGACAAACACGCAATACGGCGGCATCCGAGGGTGGAGATGAAGACCTTTGCGGGGGACGAAAAGAGCCGTACACGCCATGGAAAGCGGGCGACTGAAGACGCTGTATCCAACCAATTAGAAGTCAGAAGGGATCAAGCAAACGAAATGAAAACGATGCTACAACAGGTGGAGCAGACCTTGCAAGAACACAAGGAGAACCTTCGCAGTGTTGCTCACGAGGAGGCCGACAGGCTCCACAATCTGTACCAACAGCTCCACGTCGAGACACAACTCGCCGACGAAATGCGAGCGAAACGGCTCGCGGTGGAGAAACAAGTCGAGCATCGGCGTCACGAGTTGGAGGCAATTGAGCAGGAGAAAGACGATGTAGCCGAAGAAATACGCGTGATGCGTGAACAGCTTCAGTTTCTGGGGATGAAGAAAACCATAGAGACTCGGAACGGCGGGTCATCTCTTTCTCCACCGATACAGCACGATCCGACCCTCCAATTGGAGCTCAAGCGGCTCGAGGAAACTGTCGCGATGATGAACGAGGCATTGTCGACTGCGAGAGAGGAGCTACAGCGAAGTCATGAGATCCAAGGCGCGCTACTCAAGGAGAAGGGAGCGCTCGAGGCACAATTCCACGAAACAAGAAATCATGCGCTTCGTCTTGAAGCCAGTCTTCGCCGAGCAGAAGATCAAGCCCCCACGATGCACGCGGATGTGGGTGTCCAGGCGACGACGGCAGTGATTTCCTCTATGGTACAAACGTATGATATTGAGCTCAAGCCGAGATCACCAAGTGCTGCTGTTGAACCGGTACTAGCGCGAGCACCTGCCGGCGAAGAAATCGCTGTCCAAACCGACGCACCAACTCGCTCTGACTGCACCGATACGATGATGCAAACAGACCCCGAAGCGGTGTCACTACTACCTCCGGTGGAGTTGGTGCGGACACAAAGTGTGACTGCGTCGATTGGCGTTGGCGTCGACGACGATTTGTTAGCAGCCGACGAGGAACTCGACTCAGTGTTCAAGGTGAAATGCGCGTCTCTTCTTGATCTGATCCAACGCCGCGCCGAAACGTAAGCACCTTAAGTCTCTCTCTCTTGCACTTCAGCGTAATGGCTGAGACGTCTGCTGTTCTTATTCAGGTCGGCTCACGCCAAATCCACCGCAGCCGTCAACGGTCACGACGACGAAAAAGTGATTATCTCGCTTTCTCGACGACGATATTTGAGGAGCCGATTTGCCCACAACGAGCGTGTGGTTGCCGATCGGATCGCATCCCACGTCACGAAGCTGGAGCAGGCGTCGCTCCGATATGGCGTTTCGCCCAAGAGTTTGGTGCTTTCAAACGAGCATGTTGAAGTCGTGCAGCGTGCGCTGCATGCCCACTTGGAAGTCCTTCCGTCGGACGTGTTGCAGCGGATGATCGACATGGAGAGCACCGTGAACGAATTGATCCGCACCCACTGGATGCCGCAAGAAAAGTCGTGGCAGCACGCACTGGAACGGCTCACCGCAGGGCTGGAAGCCAAGTCGCAAACGAATCAAGGGCTCGTGAGGCAAGCGATGGTGGCATTTGCGTCTGGTATCAATGCAGAGACCAACGTCCGCCCCACAGATCATTCCGCTGCGACAGCTGAAGAGGGAGAGAAGGCAGCAGTATCTGCTAGAACAGAACCCTCTTTCGAAGCGGTGGCTGTGCCAAAGAATGAAGTTGTGGATAATCGCGAGGACTTGTTACAGCATGGTGGGAACCAGCCAGCGATCGCAGCTGAGAATGTGGTTGAAAGTGTTGTTAGAGACGAGCGCCAATCGAGTTTCCTGTTACTTTTTCCGGCAACAATGCAGATCCATACGGCCCCCGCTTCAGAACCAGACCAGCGAGATTCCGAACCAGCGATGTCGTTAGATGTTGACGTTTCGTCGGATGCAGATTCATCACCGCTGGTTTTGGTTGAGCAGAGTTTGCAGCTGGAGCGTGAGGAGCCGTCTCCATTATCGGTGCAACAAGTGCGGCGACAAGCGCGCTCTGTGAAAGTCGTGTCGGTGACCCAAAAGTCGTCACCGGCAATGTCACCACCACGCTCGTCCTCGCAATATCGTGAGGTAATTACAAGCGAGAAGACGGCCACCACGCCTGCTGACGTGGACGAGGAAATTCTACGGACCCGTGCCGTTGATTCAAGCGAGACCGACGAGATCATTGCCGATGTGACTGCGAACATTATCGATATCACATTTGCATCGAAAGAGCCGATGCAACCTCCAGGCACTTCTGTCATGCACAGTCGTGCCCCCAGCTCGTTCAGTGCCAAGCACCCAGAGTCGCAGCTCGGGATCGTTATCCCTTCCAGATACGATCCCTCTGTGATCAACGTGGCTGGCCTCCAAAACGACATGGGCCTGGACTCTGGCAGTGACGTCAGCCACACGCCGGCCGGGCACGCATTGCGCTGGAGCAGCAGCGTCGGTAGAAGTGGTGGTGCCTCTGAGCGATCGTTCTCTGCCGTGGCATCTTCAGAAATTTCGTTTGCTGCAAGCATCCCTAGCCTGGGCAGTGAAGATGAGGGTGTTTCGCGGCACTCTCGAAGCTCGCCCACGGAACAACTTCCAACAGTACGATACGGTTGCTGTGTCACTTTGACAGAGCAAGATCTGACTTGCACTTTTTTTTCATTGTAGATACTGTCAAAGGCATCCGACGACGAATTTGTCGGGACACAGGACGACGCATTCACGGATATTCGAGGTACAGTCACTCTCCATCGCCGTGTGTAGAGAGCTCATTCAATTCACATGATTGTTTGATTGATAGGCATTGCGTCGATTGAAGAAGAAAAGTCGGACTCGGAGAAGAACACAGAGCAAACCCTCGCTACAGAGGAACAGGTCGCCCCACCATCACCGCAACAGCACAGCCCACAACATGGTTTCTCGCCAACCGAAATCATGACATTTGACGACGATGACTCGGATATTGAGGAAGTCATGTTGGCGTGAGTCAGCATCCATACGCTAGAAAAGTAGATTCATATTCTCTGATCGTACTATAGCATCAAATGAGATTCCATTACCTGAAACCTCTCCCAGTTGCAACACGAGTGTCTACGACGCCTTGACGCTCGACATACCGCCAGCCTGTGCAATTAGCACCTCGGTCTTGTTCTTGTACTGCTCATATCGGGCCTCGTCCTTGTCAATACCAACGTCTCCTTTCTTGTACATGACTGCGAGGTTGTGGCAGGCCGGGGCAAAGTTGGCGTCGCACGCCTTCTCCAAATATTTCTTCGCTGCGGTGGCATCGTGTTGGATGGGGTTTGTAGGTGACGTGGTCGAAAGATACATGGATGCGACCTTGTTGCAGCTGCTGGCATCCTCTCGCTCACACGCCTTTTTGAACGCCTCCAATGCTTTCGTCACGTTCTATTGGGATAGCACACATGTCAGTAGACAGTTATTTCCATTGGCCGATCTGTTTACTAATACGAACCTTGTCGCGTCCGATTCCTTTCGTGAGCATAAAGCCGAGGTGGTGGCAGCCCTGTGCGTGGCCGCCTCTGCACGCTTTCTCTGTGGAAGGATCGAAAACAACCGTCAATGTTATCAAACTCTCCAACACAGAATGCCACACGTTGCGACTTTACCGAAGAGATCAATCGCTTCTGGATCGTTCATCTCCACACCCTTGCCCGACACTAGATACATAAAAACCACTGAGTCGTCACCGTCTAGAGGAGATCTCATCACATGAGTTACGTTTGAGCCGGCCGAGGTTAAAGCAGGACGCTGCGTAGTTACTCTTTGTGCAGTTGAGCTGGAACATGGCCGCTGTGCAATTGCAGTATACATGGGATAAGATTGGATGTGTCCGACCAGCCACACATAACATGACGTCAATGGACGTACCGGCCTCGGCGTAGTTTTTGTCTACAACGGCGAGCCACTCGCCCCAGCTGTGGCAAGCGCTGGCGTCGCCGTCGCCGTCGTTGCAGTTGGAGCGAAACTCATAATGCCGCTCCTCCAGCTGCTGGTTCACGCGCCGCACTTCGCTCGGGTTCGCGTCGCTCGCGCGCACCATGGTCGGCTATCGGTCTGAGGAATTGCAGCGAGTTCCTCGCCGATCCTTGTCGATGTTGCCGTATTGATGGTTTTTCAATATAGCGATCTCAAAAACCACTGTACCGTAATTATGGTACGAATAGGCTACTCCATGCTGCACTGTCGGAAATGGCGGGAATCGACACTATTTCGACTCGACCAAATCGTCTGTAACGTTAAAACAGAGTTCTGGAAAATGGGAAAATGGGAGAAACGTCTTAAAGGCTTGTTGAAGCGAAAATAAACCAGTTGAGGTTCTGGGTCTCGTCAGTCCAGGCCTCGTCAATCGCCGTGGACGAAAGAAGAAGAGAACCCGTCTTCTTCATCTTCTTCGCCTTGTTGGATAAAGACGGCGCCGTGGCTTACCGTCAAGACTTGACTGCGGTTTTTACAGTCAAGCAGAACCGTTGCAGGCAAATGCTGGCTTCCAATTTTGTCAACCCATTTAGCCAGCATTTCTAACCGTATCGTCGCGTCGTCGTTGTCAGCTTTAAAGGTCAACTGCGGTCAACAACACCGCAGTTCAACGCAGACTCGTGCTGCGACAAAGACTGCACACAGGTGACCAAGAAGACCAGCGACACACCTGGATGGCCGCGCGTTGCGGCACCACTTTGGTGCCAGTAATGTTTCAGCATGTTCGTTGGATACGTAGCTTTTGACAGCGGCTGTCCCAAATGCCATGCTATTCTAATAGGTTTGGGGAAGGCAGTCTTTGTTGGCGTGAATCTGTGCATCTCGATGTACCAGAAGCTGGCGTGTCCACGTGAAGTTCATGATGAACTGGAGAGCGTCCCCTTTGCCACGCGGCTGCCGTTTGAGACGCTTCCCCATCAAATCTTGGTTCAAGCGTGCGGCACAACCCTAATACTCAACTCGTCAAGCAAACCGACTTTCTCCGAAACCCCATGAAATCCTCCAGTCAATCCGCTCAAATTTCTTATTTCTCTCGCCCAGCTGACTCAGCTGCTGATTTCTTGTTGCTGGACCCCTTGCCCTGGCCCTATCCCTATCCCTCCAGTAAAGTTTCCCAGGCTTCAAAAGCCTTTCTCCACCATCGGCTCGCGCGCTCTCTCTCTCTCTCTGCCAGTGTTTGTTGGTGGGAGCTTCTCCCGTCACGCTTCTGCTTCTCCAAACAAAAACCACCAGCAGGAAGAAGAAAGATTTCTCGAGCCTCATTCCGGCTTCCATACGACCACATCGACTCGCGCTCCAAAGCCCCCTCCCTCGCGCTCGCGACGGGTCTCTCTCTGTACATGTATGGCAATATGAATAGCGTCGCGGTCGCCGCGCCCGTGTCGTCGCTCCCGCCGGCAGCCGCCGCCACTGCTGCTGCCAATGCTACGGCGTCCACGCATCGGTCTCCGTCAGCCGTCGTCCACGCGGCCATGCAGCGCTCGGCGTTGGCGCGGCAGACTGCCCACGCGACCACATTTTCTAACCCGTCCAACCAGTTTCAATCACGCGCCGCGCAGATGCAGACAAAGCAGGCGTCCTACTATGCTGCGGTCCCCACGCGCACGCGTCGCGCCGGCTCGCGGGATCGCGCGTGGACCGACTCGACGACGCAGCAGCCCACGCACGCACCGGCGAGTGAAATGGCCGCGCTTTTGCGGCCGCGCGTGACGCGCACGGTGGCGGCGGCGCCTGAGCGACTCGCGCACGCCGTGCCGTCACAGCAGCAGCACCACCACCACCAGCATCACTATCACAAGCAGCAGCAACAGCAGCAGCAGCAGTTTCCCACGCTTGTCCACCAGCCGCAGCGGCACACGGCACGACCGCACCAACCGCAGCAGGTATACCAACAAAACCAACAACACTACCAGTACCATCAAAAGCAGCAGCACCACATCAGTCAACCGCGCACGCGCACGCCATTAACGCCGCCAACCCAGACAGCCCCACAGCCTGTCCAGACCCCCGCACCAGCGGCGGTCGAGTGGCGCGTGGCTGTCGACCCCAAGAGCAAGCGTCCGTACTACTACCACCCCGTGACCCGTCAGACGTCATGGAAAAAGCCGCAGGAACTGGTGGACAAGGAAAAGAACGAGCGCGCGTCATTCTTTGCGGCCATGGAATCCAACATCCGCGCTAAACTGCGCGACGGCAACTGGTTCCGTGACTCGCTCACAAGTCGTCCCGGGGATTTGGAGGACATGGCGCTCGCCGAGGAAGACGACGACGCCGACCTCTCGAGCTCGACCAGCACAAGCAGCCGCAGCAGCTGGAGCAGTACGACCACAGCATCGGTCGTGTCGGCTTCGGCGGTGGCTTCCGTGCCGGCCGCATTCAAGCCACGTGCCCAGGCCGCGCAGCACACGCGGTCGCTCCCAACGTCGCCCGAGGTCGAACTCAAGGCGGCGTCTACCAACAACCAAGATGACCACGACTGCCTCGGTGACAACGAAGCGATGTTGCTTGCAGCCACCAAGCCGCCGCAGCTCTTCCGCACGCTTTCGTCGTACGAGACGCCTGTGATTGGTGAAACCAAGAAGTTCGTAAACGGCCGCGTGATCGCCGTGCCGTCGCCCATCGTCGAACGCGTGCGGCTCGCAGGCATGGACGACATGCCGCGGTCGTCAGATCTAGAGGCCTACACTCGCCCCGACATTGACTCGCTGTTAAGCGCAGGACCCGCGAATGCGTCACCCAGCAGCAACCAGGACAACGCCGAGACTGTCACGCGTGGTATTGTGCGCCAGCCGCTGCGCCGGCGCTCCAACAGCACGAGCACGATCTTTGTCCGCATGGGCACCATGAACGCACCCGACCAGGACACGACGATTCAGTGCGTCGCGACTGTGCTGCGCGCGCACCTCATGGAGGCTCAGGCCGCACCGTTCCAAGTCGACGGCAAGTTTGAGATCTTTGTGAACCAGCGCGACCAGCATACGAACGCGATCCCGACTCTCAAAGACATTGGTGTCTTCATCAAGCACGTCTTTGCGCGCGCGCAGATGGAGTCCGAGTGCATTATCATGAGTCTGATCTACGTCGAGCGACTGCTCAAGGCTACCATGGGCACGCTCCAATTGCTCCCGAGCAACTGGCGCGCGATCCTCTTTTGTTCAATGGTCATGGCGTCCAAGGTCTGGGACGATCTCAGTATGTGCAATGCCGACTTTTCCAAGATCTGGCCCGAGCTCTCGCTCAAAGAAATTAACGAACTCGAGCTCGCGTACCTCAGCGCGGTCGAGTACAATGTCCGCGTCTCGGCCGTGTCGTACGCCAAGTACTATTTCCACCTGCGCTCCATGTGTGCTTCGATGGGTATGCTCAAGTCGTTTGACGAGAGCGCGCCGCTCAACCTCGACGGCGCGCGCAAGATGCAGGTCCTTTCGGAGGAATACCAGGAACGCACCAAGCTCTTGCCGACGCCATCGCGTCGCCGCAGCGTGACCATCACGACGCCGTCGTCGACCGGCGTGGACGCCCGTACAGCGGCGTTGAACGGCGGTGCGACCGGCACGGCCAAGTGGTCGCCAACCGCGAGTCTTGAGCAGCTCGTGCAGATGCAGTCGCGTGTCGCCGGTGGCACGTCGCTCGCGACCATGCATCGCCTCTCGACGTCGTCGGCGTCGTCCAAGGCGTAATGCCCCTCATTCAATTGATGCCCGTCGTCATCTCTGTCTCCTCCTCCCCACAAGTGTTCAAGTGACGTAAAAAAAACTGTGTCATGTTTTCCCCAAGTTGTATCAAGCAAGCAAGAGCAACATGCGTTCTGTGGACTCTGTTATCTCTTGTCGATTCTCTCCTCCCCTCCATGTTGTAAACGAACTATGAGTACAAAATGCCTCAATCCGCCTTCCTCTCTTCTCTCTTTCATTCTGTCTCTCGTCCTACGGGTAGGTCTCTCGCGCGTCTCTCACAGCACGTCGCGGATGTACTGATGTAGCCACGCCAGTGTCCTCGCCTGCGCCTCGCTCTGTTGCGTCTCGACTGGCTCGCCTTCACCACGCAGGTTGGCCCGCAGCGCCGCCTTGAAGCTTGGGTCTTCCAACGCTTTCGTCGACAGAGTAATACCCTTATCGGCCACAGCATCAAACGGTGGAGGCGAGAGCATCGTCGAATCACGCAGCTCCTCGTGCTTGTCCTCCATAGTCCCACCTCCACCAACAGGGACCACGGCCACTTCCGCTTCCTCCTCCTCCTCATCACCGTGATCTGGCTCGTCCACGACGCTCTGGAGCTGCAGTAGCATGCGCTGGAACTCGAGGTTTGCCTTCTCAGCGACCGTCGAATCCGGCGTTGGCACGTCGTCCTCCTCTTCTCCCTCCTCTCCCTCGTCTACTACCTCCTCCTCCTCTTCTTGTTCCTTGCCGACCACGGGGGCTGGCGGAGGCCTCACGGCCGCGGAGACCTGCTGGTGCACAGCTCTCGGGGGTTTATAGTCGGGTAGGTTCTGGACGAGAATGACTGGATCGTCCAGTGGCGACGCCGCCGACGCCACGGTCGCTCGCTTGTGCTTGAGCTGTTGCTGCTGCTTTTTCTTGTCTTTGATGTCGCGTCGCATGGCCTCGCGCTGCTTGGCTGCGGCGAGCGCAGCGGCCGACGCTGGTTTTTTCATGCGCTGGACGAGGATGCCCGTTGCCATCAGCGGCGCCGGCTGTGGCGGCGGCGGAGCGGACACGGGGGACGGCTCTCCTCCTCCACCTCCCGCAATGTTCTTTTGCAGGTCGACAGCAGACACGGGCTTCTTGATAGGCACACCCGAGACCGGTGGAGGGGGTGGAGGAAGCGGACCAGCCGCTGGGGATGGGAGATTGCGCAGGATCTGCTTGCGCTGGGCTTGCCACTGGGCGTTGAACTGGGACACTCTGTCCGAGATACTGCCCGTGGGCACGGGCGAAGCAGAAGTCGCCTTGGCCTTTGGCTTGGGCTTGGCCTCTTGCTGCTTGGCCCACGTCGGCGTTGGCTTGTCGCCGAGTCTGCTCGGTCGCTTGGCCGCCGCGACCTCTGGCTTGTCGCCGAGTCTGCTCGGTCGCTTGGCCGCCGCGACCTCTGGCTTGCGATGTGGATGCTGAAGCTGCTGTTCCAGTGGACGCATCGCATGAGTCGGCTGACGAGCCGCTGATACAGGAGGTGGAGGGGGCAGCAATACGGTGTCGCTGTCCGATTTCTTGCCTGGGGGTGGTGCCCGTTTGTTGGGCGACACGAGCTTGCGCAGCAGCTTCTTTTTGGAGCCGCTCGACTTGAGCAAGCTGCGCTGCACAACGCCTGCGGCTCCCCCGCTTCTCGGCCGTCCACCACCAGCAACTCCTGCCGGCTCGGGTTTTTTTCGACTCACAGGCGATTCGTACTGGCCCGCACGAACGTGAGGCGACGCCCCGACCTTCGCGGCTGGCGGAGAGCGATAGTGCTCGATGCGTTTGATGGGCGATATGTTTTTGTGACTGGCAGGAGCAGCCTGCCGTGGCTGGAAAATGTGCTGCCCGTGGAGCACGGTGTGGCCCATGGCGTCAGCAACCGCGCGCTGCGAGAGGAAGCTTTGGACGCGTTCCATGAGCACCGGACGGCGGATGAGCTGGTTGACACTGGGGCGGTCGCGTGGGTTCTTCTGGAGCATCTCGGTGATCAACGCGACCAGCCGTGGGCTGTACGGCAATGTCGCTGGCACAGGCGGGTAGCGTCCGCCAATAATATTCTCAAAGAGCTGCCTCTGGCTACGGCCATTGAACGCGTGCGTAAAGGTCACGAGCTCGTAGAGCACACAGCCGAGGCTCCAGACGTCCGTCTTGCTATTGTACTTAGACCCGAGACAGATCTCGGGCGACGTATAGTACGGCGTGCCGGTCAAGGTCTGGGCACACGCGAGGGTGTGGCTCAGGACGGTCGCAACACCAAAGTCGCCGAGCTTGACGACGTGGCTCGAAGTCAAAAAGACGTTTTCAGGTTTGATGTCGCGGTGAATAATCTTGCGGTCGTGCAAGTGCTTGAGTGCGAGGCAGCACTGCAGAAAGAGATCAAGCACTTCGCTCTCGCGAAATGGTGCGCGGCGGGTCGTGCGGTCCGTCAGCTGTTTGCGGAGGTCGCCGCCGTCGGCAAACTCGGTGACAATGCACAAAACGAGGGGCGCGGCGAGAAAGCTCTCGCGGCACGCAATGATGTTGGGGTGGTCCAAGGCAGCCAGGAGCTTGGCTTCGCGAAGCGCGGTCTGCTGGTCGCGTGGATCCATGCGGATCTCTTTGATGACGTACTGACGACCATGGGGCTCGAGCTTTTTCACGCAGAGATAGGCTGAGCCAAAGCTGCCTTGGCCGATCTTCTGAAGCTTGGTGTACTTGTCCATCGTGGCTCTTCGATCTCTCGCCTTCTCTTCGACTGTGTGGGGACGGCAAGCGTCGCACCGCACCGAAAAGGTGGTCAAAGTATAATTACCGAGTCCAAAAAAACGGGCGACTTTGGAAGAGATACTCAAAGGAGAATGACTGTCAAGCGGCACGCTGGCGACACGCTGTGAACAAGCAACTACGCGTGTGGCTACGAGAGAGAGAGCGGATTCATGGACACGACAAAGCGGTCTCTCCTCTCGGGCGAGAGAGCGCCGACACAGGTGCCCACGACCCCCACCATGAAGCTCTTACCCGCGGCGGCGACCTTCTTCAGCGCCTGCGAGATACCGTCGCTGGACGTGGACCCTGTGACGGGCATGGACCCCGTGCTCTACCACGGCCCACGCAGTCCCGACAGGATTCGGTTCCAACGCAAGCCGCCGCATCTCGACCGTGCCCGCGAGTTTGCAGCCCACGGCCAGTCCCACTTGGCTGCCCGCGGCACGGTCGCGATGCTGATCGAGAAACACCGCGAAAAGCAGATCGAGCAGGAAGAGATTTTTGAACGCAAGGCGCAAACCGAGAAATATCGCACGCGCTTTATCGAGACGCGGCTTGCGACCTGCGGCGAGTCAACGCTTAATACTATGGACGTGCGGATCACGCGGGAGCGAAACGCTGCTGCGAAGCGAGCCAACCAACGCCACTCAATCAAAAAGCAGTCTTGCGACGGACGGATCCGTGAGGCAGTCCGTCGCGCCTACGGCAGTCGCGTGCTCGATCTCAAGGCCCTCGATCTTGCCCACATTCCATCGCTGGTGTTTACCACACTGCTGCTTCAGCTTGGGCGGTTTATAACACATATAAACATCAGCCGCAACGCCCTGCGCGAGGTCCCCGAGGCGTTTGTGCTCGCGTTTCCTCAGGTCACAACAGCCAACTACAAGGAGAACGCGCTCGACCAACTGCCCCAGTCGATGGAGACGCTTGCGAGTCTGACGGAGCTTAACGTCGAGTGTAATCAGCTGCGTCGGCTGCCACTGCGGCTGCCAGCGACGCTGCGGACGCTGGTCGCAAGCCGCAATCGCCTCGCGACCGTGCCGCATCTGCATGCGCTAATCCACCTTGTGGAATTGGACCTGAGTCACAACCATCTCGAGTTGCTTCCGCCAGGGATGGCGTATCTCTGCAAACTCACCAAGCTTGTTGTTAGCAGCAATCGACTCGTGAGCCTCGCGCTGTTGCCTCGGTTTGTCACTCCGAAAATAAAGCCAAAGCAAAACGACGACGACGGTAGTGATGGGGTCAGTGACGACGACGAGTCCTCCGTGTGGACACGAGAACGCATCGAACAAGAGCAAAAGAAATGGCGCGTCGAGACTGATACAGTCACGGGTGACGTCGTATACTTTCACTTGGCACAAAAGCGCGTGTCGCGCGCCAGACCGAAATGCTTTCGTGCCAATGTCCCACTGCTCGCGATCGGCAAGACCGCAGCCGTGGCCAAGCACAAGCACACCCACGCACAGTGGAGCACCATATTTCCCGACGGCTGGGAGATCACACTTGGTGGCGAGTGCATCAACAAGTCTGGCGGCATGGGTAGTGGGAGTGCCGAGTCGCGGCCCACGACGGCCACGGTGGAAGAGGCGGGAGTCCCGCCGTCGTCGTTGCAGTCGATGGAGCTCACATTCATGCACCACCTCACGAACGAGTCGTCCTCTTCACTCCCACCAGCGCTGGACAAGTGGGGCGAGCTACATCGTATCCAATCGCTCCATCTAGGCGGTAATCAACTGGTCGAATTGCCGCCGTCCATTGTACGTTTTATGTGCAAGTGGATGCCAAACGTTCTCCGACTAAATCGGTATATTTGTGACAGGGCCACCTCGTGCAGCTCAAGCTATTGGACGTCGAGAACAACAAGCTTCAGTTGCTGCCCGATACGTTCCACGAGATGCGGTCGCTTGAGACGGTGCGACTCGCGATGAACGGGCTGTCGTGGCTGCCGCCATCGTTCTGTGCCTTGCACAGTCTCACGGAGTAGGTTTCTGCTTGACCCTTCTATCTCTCGCTCTTCCCTACCTAAATTTCTGCCTACTGCTGTCTATCCTGCTAATAGTCTCGATCTCAAACTCAATCGGTTTGCAGGTCTCCCCGAAGAAATCGGATCGCTCCAGCGACTCCACGTACTCGACCTCAGCTCGAACGCACTGGTCTCTCTACCCAAAGCCATGCTCTCGCTCACGAAACTCACGACGCTGCGTCTCCAGGGCAATTCTACACTCGTTTCTTCTGGTCTTCTACGACCCGAGACGCTTGCGAGCGGCGAAATATCACAAGTCTTTTGGCACTTACGCGATCAAATTCTAATCGAAGACGACCACCATGGCCAGCGGCCACCACTCTCCGAGTCGCAGGTTGTTGGCGTTGGCGACGAAGTATGGTCCACGAACCATCACGTTCACAAGGCGTTTACGCACGCCATTACACTCGCGGAGCACTCGCATACGCTGGATTTCCATTGGAAACATCTTGGGTTTACCCAGTTCCCACCCACGTTTTTCACCACGCTCCGCGGCCTGCGGGAACTGCGGCTCTCGGGACAAGCCCTCGCCGTTGTGTCGGCGGCCTTTGCTTCAGTGTGCGGCTCACTGCGTGTGCTGCAGCTCCGCAAAAACAAAATCCGCGTGATCGAAGACAGTGTCTTTGAATGTGAGGGTAGTGGACAGCCGCTGCCGCTCGAAGAGCTCGACCTCGAGTACAATAGTCTCACATCGCTGCCGCACTCGATCGGGAACCTCACGTCGCTGCGTGTACTACGGGTGTCCAACAATTTACTCACGCACGACGGTATCCCCGAGACGTTCGCCAACGTCACGAGCCTCGAGAAATTGAGCATGGCCCACAACCGCTTGACGCAGCCCTCTTCGACGTTTGGGTCGCTGGTCGCCCTGGAGAAACTTGATTTGTCGTACAATCAACTCACGACGCTCGCGACGACCGCGTTCACGCCACTTCAGCGGCTCCGCCACGTCCAGCTCAACGTAAACGCCCTCACAGACCTGCCCGAAGACCTCGCCCACGCACCGATCGAAGAGCTACTGATCGCTGGCAACAAACTCGAGGCGCTGCCCGCGACGGTGCTCCTGCTCAAGACTACTTTGCGAATACTACGCATGCAGAGCAACAAAATCTCGCGGCTCCCGTTAGCGTTTGGCGAGCTCGAGGTCTTGGAGGTGGTCGACGCCGACGGAAATCCGTTCCGGTCGCCGCCGCCCGAGGTCATGAACAGTGGCATTTTCACGATCCGCACGTACTTACGCAAACGCCACCAGCGCGTCCATGAAATCGCGCGGCTCTTGCGTTCTGCCAACTTCCCATTTGACGACGCTGCCTTTGCTGAACCCACGCTCACGCAGTTGTTAGTGCGTAATGCTTCTCCGCCAGAGACAACTGGCGACTCACCACCGCTCCAATTCCTCACAGAAAAGCACTTGAGAGCGTTTGAACGTGCCGTCGATGCGTACGTCAATGGCGCATTCTATCTATTACCCTCCATGCTGCGAGGCGCCGACCTCTTAACGACGTTTCTCCTGCAAAAACAATTCTACCACGCCCAGCAGCACCGCGAGCGTGTGTTGCGCGATCTCGTCCAGCTCTGTGCACTGATCCGCGACAAGAAATGGCTTGACAAAGTGGATTTTCGCTTTGATCTCGAGCGGCCGTGGGGGCGATTGGGCGAGGTCTGTGCGGCGTACGCCTTGGATCCGCGTGCTCTCTATGACGACACGCCCGAGCTCCCCAGTGTCCTCAGTGTCGTACGCACGCGGGTGTACCACGGCTTTGAGCACGAGGCATTTCACCATAGCGAGGCCAAGGTGCACGATGCCATCGAGCATTATATTGGGGTGTACGGACCGGTGGGTGTGTGCCACGACGACGTGCCGTTCAAGTGCGGCTGTGAGAATTTATTGCGCTTCCACAAGCACCACGCGCCGTGCTATCGCCCCGGCTGGAGCTTTGTGCAGGTTGTGTACACGCGTGATGAAGCCGATCGTCGTGAGCAAGACGAAGAGACCATCAAGAAAGCACTTGAGGCCCTACGGCCACAGGTCGAGACGTTTTTGAAAACCACCGAAGGCGAAAAGCGCTTCCACAAAGAAGTCCAGACCATCAAGAATGCTCTCCGCCAAACCCTCAAAACCAAAAAGCAAAAGCTCAAGCTCCTCAAAACCAAGTACGACAAAATAAAGCGACTTCGCGATAAGGAGCCGAAAGGCAAGAAACACATGGCAGCCGGCGGTGAGGCGGCCGAGCAAGAGGATAAGTTCAAAGCTCTCAGTGAGCGGCTACAGGATGCAACCCACGAGTACGACAAGGGCAAGGCCCAGCTCGGCCAAGGATACAGTGCATTCTTGGACGATGTCGTGACGCTATTGATTCAGAAAATCGGGGTCGAAGTGCGCAACCACCTCGTGCAGCAGCAGCGCCAAAAAGCGATCGACTTTGGCTGGCGGCGGCCTTGGGACGGACCGAATGGCCGCGACTTTGACGCGTACAAGCTGCTTGTGCGACGGCAAATGCTGGGCGATGGCTCGATGGAGCGAGAGGATGGAGCAGCCAACCATACCACTCCAGGCGTAGGCGAGGAGGAGGCTCGTCTAGACGATTACCACGGCAGCGACAATAGCGAGATCAGTGACGTGTCGTTTGACGCGTACGACGACCTCGTGAGCAATCTCAAAATGCCGGATGAGGAGGACGAAGAGGACGCGGAGGAAGACGACGAGGCGGAGGAGGAGGCCCGCGCCGAGGCGCTTGCAAAGCTGGAAGTGAGCGACGTGAGTGATGTTGAAGGCTCGTTGGACGAGGGGGACGAGAAGGTCGCAGTCGAGTCGGAAGATAGTGACCTGTGAACCAAACCTCATCGCATGGTGTGGTCATTGGGGCGTGTGTGTGTTGCCAAATGTGTTTGTCGATTACCTCACGCACACCCACAGTATCCACACAATTCCCATATCGTTTGGCTAGTCACTTACGTCATGAGCGTCGGATCGGGCGCGTATGGTGGCGGTGGCATCGACGGTTGTGTATGGTCGTGGTGGGACCCGTGGGGACCCGTTCCATACTGATGGTTGTTCTCTCGAGGCTTGCGTGGTACGCGCATGAGCACACCGTCAATGACAGGGTATCGTTCGGCAAACGACGGCGTCCGAGGGGTCTGCAAAAGGGTCTGGTAGACCGCATCGCGGTGACCAGGCGATTCGTGCAAGTGGCGAAACTGCTTGAAGATCTTCATGGCGTACTTTGCGTCAATCACGGGGTCATGGTCAGCTTCCTGTCGTGAGAGATAGACGTTCAAATCCGCTTTTACCTCCCCAAGACATCAACAGTGCCCCTCACGCACCTGAATCTCGTGGCCAAGTAGGTACTTGGCAACGTGACGCAGCGAGAACGATCGATAGCGGATCGTGCCGTTTTTCGACTGCATGGGGATCCGAAAGAGATCGGCCACGTCAAACGCCTGCTTGTAGTCGGCATGTTTTTCGAGCCCGAGCCATTCGAGGTCTTTCTTGATGGATTGACCCACAATGACGCTGTCGAGAGGCAGCACGCGGCGCAGCTCGAGCATGGCTTCCGCTAAACTCGGGGCGCCAATGAGGTGGCTACGAGGTCAAGAATTATATGAGATGGAGTTCTCGTAAGTGCGGATCAATTGGAGCAGTTTTCTCACCTTTCCGAAATGCCTAGAAATCGACGAGATCACATAGCATCGTTGTGAGATG
The DNA here is from genome assembly GCA_023334535.1 of Pythium vanterpoolii. Lineage (NCBI taxonomy): Eukaryota > Oomycota > Peronosporomycetes > Pythiales > Pythiaceae > Pythium > Pythium vanterpoolii. Next base: position 81,938 of record JAADVD010000031.1, read on the forward strand.
TCGGCAGTAGCATAATCGATTGATAAATGCCTACCTGTCAACTGCGTGAGGTAGCTCAGGATCGGTTTGCCGGGCAACACGTAGCGGTCGTACACCACCTTCTCGTTCTCATCTACGATCGCAATGCGTGCAACGTCCCGGTCACTACAAACCACCACACCAAGTCAGCACCTCGTCATGCGGAGTAGAGACGACTGCCAAGCCGACTCACTCGACGCCGGGTCCAGTCGCCACACACTCGACATCGATCGCGATAAACTGTCGGTGGACCAGCCCCATGATTACACATTGAACTACAGCTCCCCTGCCAACAACAATTCAACGTACCGGTCCTTCAATGTCGCGCGTGAGCACGGGCATGATCTCGCTAATGACTTCGTAATTCGCTTTCTTCGATGGGTTCGCTTGAATCTGGAGCTTGCGGCGTGGCTTGCCATTGACCAAATCGCTGCCGCCGTTAGCCGTCGGCGTCGACACGTTGCTTGTCGGACTGGCGTGCGTCATGTCCATTGGGTACCCCGCTGCGTCCAGTGTCTGGAGCGGCAGCGGCGGTGGTGGCATCATTCCCATCTCCATAGGGTATCCTGACGCATCTAACGCCCCGTACCCCATCGGCATTTGCGGTGGCGGCGGCGCGTACCTCGGCGGTGGCGCACCGACATGCGGAAACGGACAGGAACCGCCATTGCGGCAACCGGCTTCGGTGAGGAAGAAGCGGCACGGCGGCGCCACACCGCTGGCGTACGGATTGCCGGGACTGTACGACGTAATGCCTTGCGCGAGGTCGACACCGTTGCTGTCCTGTGGCGGCGACTGCGATGGCGCGTGGTGCTGGGCCCATGGCGCCGACTGGAGCTGACCGCTGGTCGCGCCGGTCTTGACGTGGCGAAATGTACATGAATCGCCGCGCAGACAGCCGCGCGGCGTCTGGAAGAACTTGCACGCGCTGGAAGCATCCATGGTGATACTGATGCGAAAAAAAACAAAGAGGTAAAATGGCCGCGTCAAAATCCATTCGGTGAATTACGTGGTGAGAAAAAAAAGCATGGAGGACGGAAGAAGACGGCTCCTATATTCACGCACAGTGGGGGGTTGGCGCAGCAGAAGACACCACTGGATAGCGTGTGATCAGGGCTATCGGTAGAGTTGCTGTTAACACCAATCACGAGAGCGGTTTACCCAATACGGAGTCGCGAAGAAGACGCGTTCTCTGCGCCTTGCCACTATTGGTGCCCGCACGGCTCAAGTTGACTTTGACCAAAGTGACGTCGTCGGTATTTTACGCGGCTGGCAGCGCGAAGGAAACCATGTTCAGTTTTCTTTTTGTCAACTGCTTCAACCGGTAGCAACCGGTATTCAGCATCAGTTCCCCCCGGTAGAGTGACATCACGCATGTAGAATCGATGGCGCACCAAAGATGTGCGATGTCCAAGACGCGAGGTGATGACGACACCAAGATGCCAACGTAAAGCACACCGAGCGCGACTACCAAACGCACAATCCATTGTTCACATATTGCATTTCCTTTTGGTCGTCACGGCTTCTCATAGTCGTTGCCGGTGAAATAAATGATCCGTTCGCGCGCGTCTCCTTACTGCTCACATCGTCGTCTTTGCATCCGGCGCCGTATTACTGCTCATTCCAGTGTTGCCACGTTCGCGTTTGCTGTTCTCGTCCTTTCGGTCGCGTCCGTTTTGGTGGTCGCTGTCCATACCAGTCGCGTGCTGCTCGTGCTCCTCGTGGAGCCCGCGCTCAAACTCAATGCTGCGCAGCGCGTCCTGGAGCTCTTCGGACGTGTACCGGCTATTGAGCGTGCGGTATTTCTTGAGCTGGATCACACCGACCAGCTCGCGCACCATCCAGCGGCCTTTCTTGATGGCTTTCTTTATGTCCACGGGATCAGCGAGGTCCTTGTTCTTGAGGAACGCGGCCTTGGCCTTCTCGCGCACATAGGGTAGCCCCAATGGGTAGTCGCGGCCGACAAACAGGAACCGCTTGTACAGATCTCGGACGCGCGGATTCATTCTTTCTGGTGGTTGTGAGTCAGATGCTGGATCACTTTTATGCCACCTTGCCGTTCCTCGTCGAGTCGACGATGTCGCACCGCGACTTCAACTAAGTGCATGGGCCAGTTTATGTTGCCGTGAGATGCCGTCAGCAACGTTAGCGCACCATTCACGCAACTTGATGCGGCTGGTTCGTCGCGGCCAACCAAAATGGCGACTGTCTGAATGCACAAATGGCAATGACCACCATGCGGGAATTTGTTCGTTTTGGGGGCCCGATGGCCCACGCAACCAGTTCTTTCCGTCTATTTATCGCACAGTGATGCGGCTTGATCCTGGATTATTCTACCCTCGCTCTTGCATGATTCCCTATCGTTGGACTATCCTAACCTATTGACGCCGCACTGGCAGTTGCGATCTCGTGAGTTTTCTGATTTGTGCTTCTCGCGTGATCTTCCTTCTTCTCGCTCTCTTTCTCTTTGCTTTGCTTGTTTACGACTGGTGGCGACGCCTTGTTGTTTTGCTCGTTTCACCGCGTCGTCGTCGGCGCAGCACTGCGCGACACTAAACTAATTTTTCCTATTGCTGACTGGACTATTTATTGGACATTTGCGCGGAGACACTCATTCTCCATGGCAGTTTGCACAAGGATGATGGGGTAGGATAATTACCCGCCACCCGCTTCGATCCGTGACCTGACATCTTGGACCTTGTGCACAAATGTATGCGTCTTTTTATGCGGAGCTGGGCAATGACGCGGCAGCTGACACAGTCGTTGGAACTGCCGCCATTGAGGTTGCTGGATTTACCGCCGCCGGAATGGCAGCCGAAGGAACGGGCTGCAACTGCGCGGCGAGCAAAGCCACAGCTAGTACAGGGGTGGTGGCTGGCGTGACCGTTGGGATCACGACGGGTTCAACCTTGATAGGAGAGCCACCACAAAGCGAGCTGCTGCTACTGGACGGTGCTGGACTGCTGTTGCTGCTGCAGGTCGCACTGCAAGAATCTTCCTCTTTCACGTCATTAGCATTATCGTGCACACGCACGAACCTGCCCTTGATGCGCGGGCGATCGTCGGCGAGCTTTTTCCGGCAGTCGTACTTGATGCTCTTCTTCCACGTACGGTTCTTTCGCTTCTCGTGAAACTTTTGGATGCGTAGCCGACGCGCTTCAGGGGAGTACGAGCCGATCTTCTTTTGCGTATCGACGCCAAGACCGCCCGAGAGCGTTGGCGTCGTGATGCTCAGCACACCTAGAAACTCGGGCGTTGGGATCGACAGTTTGGACAGCGCCGGGCGTGCCTCCTCTTTGCCGGTCCCGTCAGTGGCCGCACCCGCTTTCAGCTTGAGCGATGGGCTCATGGATCCAGTAGTCGCAAGACTCGTACGAGCCGAACCGGTCGCGGTCAACAAGCTGCTCTTGTCATTGGTATTCTCAGCGTCGGTCTCTTTCTTACCAAAGAGACTCGCACGTTTCTTCGTGGAGCTGCTGGTCGGCGACGGGATCGTAAAGTTCATGGTATCAAAACTCATGAGAAGCTTCTCGGCGTCGTGGCTAGTGGTGCCAAACGACGGAGGCGGAGTGTCTACACTCAACGACTCAGCTATTGTACACACAGCAAAGAAGCAGCATAAGCACTCCGATCTGATGGGTCCAGCGTGCGCGTTCGGGGGGAGTGGGTGCAGAGCACACACAAAAAGCGGTGGGCACTAACCAAAGCTTGATGACATGTCCGAGTCGTCGAACGAGAGGCCGCCGCGTAGCGGCGAGAGGAAGGACGACGGGTCGAACACGAAGTCTTGCACATCGTCGGTCGACGGAATGAACGCGAGCTTGAGCGAGGTCTCGACGTCGTCGTGGGCGACCCAGTCAATGTCTTGATTCAGACTGTCGTCAAACGCGAGCGCACGCAAATTGTCGTCGCTGACCCAGCCAGCGTCGTCCAAATCGTCCATATCGTGGTCACTGCTGCTGTCGTCGACGAGGTCGAGATCGAGGTCGCCATCGAGGTCCATGGCCTCCGCTGCGTCGACCATTTCAAAGTCCATGCCGAGCGCCGAGGCAGCAACCGCCATGGACAGCGGTGTGGTCGGTTCCACAGTCGCCTTCTTGCGCAGGGCGACCGCAGCAAGCGATGCTTTGGTGTTAGTCGATCCCTTGAGTTTATCCTGCGGTGAGAGGCACATGGACGGCTTGGAGTCGTCCATGGCGCTAGCACTGGCACTTAAGATTGTGCTCATGTTGGCAGCCGTGCACCGTCCAGCAAGCGGTGCGCAGTGCTGGCAATCGAGACTACGGCGCGAGCGCGTGCTTTGGCGTCGAGCGAGGCGGTCGAGCGTTCCACTAACGTCGATCCGACTGCACGACGGAAGCCTCGCGCGTCCGCCACTTGCACCCAGTCACACAGGGTGTCGAACTTGAAGAGGACGCGAGGTGCGAGGCAGCGAGACGGGAAGAGTGAAGCACGGCGTTTGATAGCAGCGGCTTCCTCTTCAACGTTCAATCGTGCGCGCAACGAATGCAAGACAGTTGGTCGTGGCGTGTGTTTGCTTTTGCTGGTGGTGGTGTTGGTGCTGCCAAGCGAGTCTAATATAAGTCCACCGATGTGGAATGGGAATGATCGCGGGCGGGCTCTTTTTTCCAAATGGAAAGAAACCAACAAAACCACGGATGTCACCTTTTTGCACTGGTGGTTTCTTCTGGGTGTGGGCTTTGTTGGGCAAAACAAAACAGAACCGACCAAAAGCCGACCCTGGACCACGGACAGATCGCATCACATCTGACTTGGTGGATCTGACCAGGGTCAAAACGTTGGCATCTGCCAACGAAGTCAAGCCAGTGGTTGCCTGAGATTCACTATGCGAACCACTGCTTACGCGCACCACCCAGGTCCCACATGCCGTAATACTGGCCCCTGTTGACGCACGAGACTGCAAAAACGGCACGGTCATAATGCGACCTGCCAAGTGGCTAAAACGGACCAGAGATCCAGCCACTAAAATAGGTGACGATCTGACAACTCCACCCGCCAACCAAAGCCAACGCCAAAGAGGAGGATGCGGTGCGGCTGGCTGGGCGACGTCGAGGACCAATCACCGTAAGCAGCGAAGCGGAAGCGCCGTAGCCAGGACTGTCGACTGTCGCGGTCAGCTTCTTGATGTCTCCAACCTTCAAGCCAGCAAAAGCTTGGTGCCGATAACCAGACGGCCGGATGTTGCTCAGCTCGCTGTGGTCCCGCTGGAGCATGTGAGAGTTGCGGCGCAGTTTGTATTAATTGGATTGGACCTCCCGATAGTCTCCTTATTCTTCTTCCTCGACATGGTCGCCATAGTGAGAAGGCCTCTGTTCCCATGATGTGCTGCTTGCATCGTTTGACTTCTGCGAAAAACACTACGCATGGTACCAGGCACAAACAAGTAAGAGTATCCAGCTCTGCGAGGACGAGGGATGACTCCTTGCAGCGGGGCTCGTCATTACTGTACAGTCAGTACCATGTCGCAGTGACTTCCTTAGGAAGGTCAGCCCGTCCTGTGCCCTGTGAAAGGCTGTGAGATCCAGCTCTCTATTGGGCATTGGACTGGCTTGCATTGCAGAGAGCGTCAGGATGTTTTTTCAAAAACGCGGCAGAGCTTTATTCGACTCAAGCGGTGAGACCCCGCCTCAGTCCTTTTGACCATGCCGGTGGTGCTGTGTGGTTGGCGGTGGAGTGTCGAATGTGTTCCACATTGCAGTGTCTCCTCCATCGCGCGCATTTTCCGCCGAGCCATGTTGCACAGAAATGTCGCCATGGATCTCTCAACTGGACACCATAGATTCACCCTGTGTAAAGATCTGAAACTGCCCTCTCGTCTGGACACTCTCACTCCACAGTACGGATCTGATACCTACCAGTGTGCAACACTCTGATGAAGAGATAGCCGTCACTCCTCAATCTGTTTGCACTTTTTTCGAATGTTCGCTTTCCTGCCAGCTTCGGGCCATGGGCCATGGTGATGTGACGTGCGAAAACGATGTCGCCGAAATCAAAACGGACAATTCACACAGTGAATTTTTGTGTCTGCATTTCATTCTCCGACGCTGCTGCGGTCCACTCCCATCTCTGCTGTGCAGACTGTACAGCAATGCAGAATCATACCAATACTATGGAAAGCGTCCGCTTGTTGTCGAAATTATCTGCATCCTTCTCTCGCATTCTTTGTGTGGGTTTGTAAAAGACTGGCTCCATCCAAGAAGAGGGAACCACCTCCGGCAACATGTCACACAACCGAGAGTGATCACTCAACCATCCGCATCACATCAAATCAAAACGAATCTCCATGGCGAAAAAGACCAAACGGTGTGACGTGTGCGCGTCACACTTGAAATTATGGACCACAATGTCACTCGGACTAGTTCCCTCCACGCAGTGCCCGACTTGCCTTTCGTACTTTGTAGAATAGATACAGTACATTCCGACGGCATTGTTCTGCGGAAACGCCTGCAGTAATGCGGTTTCCGCGTGCCACATGGAGGAGAAATTCAGCGTCTCCCTCTTCCTCCTTATTCTCCATAGTCTTACTGCAATGAACCATCGGCAACCACATTATATTGAGATCCGGTCTGTACCCAATCGGACCCATGTGAAGTAACAGTTCGTGATTTTCTGCCAGCCTGTTGTCCCCAACCAGCCGGCGATGCGGGTGAGCAGCTTTCTTTGTGCCACAGAAATTAAGAGGTGGATGTCAAGCATGGGAGCCTTGCTCTCCCCATCTATGGGTCCATGGCCAATGCATTTTCGCGTCTGCACGCCACCAACTGCTCGGCATCCTACAACATACTGTACATCCATCTGGCGCAGCCGAGCGGGTGGGGGTGTGAACCGGTCTTTAGCTCCCCCGTATCCGGATAGGGCTCAGGGAAGCCATTTGCGGTCACTCCTGTTCTTCCTGTTCTTCTGCTTTCTCTCTCTCCCTATTCAGAATATTAGAGAGCGATCTCTTGCACCGTGATACTACGTAGTCGCCGTAGTCTTCCACCACCACCTTCCCATCATTGACCGACTCCCTCTAACCACTGACAAGAAAGTCGTAGGAACGGAAAGTTCAGTGACACCGTTTGGCTTGGTGTGGGTCCCAAACAGTCGCGCGTGGCGGGCGGCAGATAACGATCGCATTTTAGTCGGACAGCCGCTCGATCTTCCCTACACCAAGAGAGTCCTTCCAGTTTCCAGTTTCCAGCTTCCAGCATCTATTCCACCTCCTTCCCTCTGTGGCAATCCTTTATATCGCGAGCCGTGCCACCAACAATGGACATGTCGGAGCGACCGAGCCGTCGCCGCCAGTACGTCGAGACCATGCACCACCGCGCGATGCACCAAGTGAACGAGTGCCTCAACGTCTGCTTGCTGTCGCCGCGGTCCGAAGACAACTGGACCTGCGTTGCACGTGACAAGCGGCGCCACTTTGAGCTCTTTGCCAAGAAAAGCAACACCACGCAGTCGGTGTTTTACCTCGGCATGAACGAAATCCAGTGCAGTTTTGACGAAGTCTATGCGCTTCTCAACTACCAGTCGACCACGCAGTTTCGCCTTGTTATGCAGCTGCTCTATGGGCGTAATTTTCGCGACGGGTCGCTGTTGTCGTCACACGCGCCGCGCGAGTACGACGACGACTATGACGTCGCCGACGTGCAGCACAGTGCGCTCTGGTTTACGCTCCAAGCCACACGCGAGTCGTTTGTGGGCAAAGACAACTCGCTGGCGTTTTTCCAAGCGCTCATGGTGCTCCATCCCGACCGGTCGCTGCTGACCAACAACTCGGCCTTTACGCTTAATGGCGCGTCGTCGTCGCCGGCCACCCAGAGCGAGGCCGCTGCGGCCAATGCCGGGCACGCAACGTTTGCCCGGCCCAGTGAGAATGTCCAGAAGCGGACGCTCGCATTGGCGTGGCTGCCGTTTTTGCGCGACGACGAAGTCGACGCCCGCGTCGCGCAGCAAGAAAGCATGCGGCTCAAGTATACGCTGATTGTCGAAGAAGTCGCGCGCGCGAAACTCAAGTTGTCGTGCGTCGCGCTGTCGTTTCGCGACGGCGACGATCTCCACCAGTCGCGGTCGTCGTCGGCCGCGCGTACGATCGCCAAGCGGCTCGTGAACCGCACGCTCACCCGGCTCGAAGCCGCGATCATTGCGGCCCGCATTAGCCGCCAGGCCATTGTGCTACCGCACCAGTGGGTCAAGAACCACGACCGCGTCAAATGCGTGATCTGCTGGAAACCGTTCCACTCGCTCATTCGGCGTCGCCACCACTGCCGGCTCTGTGGCGAGGTTGTGTGTGGCTCGTGCTGCTCGCTGCGGAGCACGAACGTATTGTGCGACGATCAGAAGCGACTGGAGAAAGTCCGCGCGTGCCACATGTGCAGCAACCGTGGCGTGGGCGGTGGCCGCGTCTCGCATTTGCGGCAGCACCCGCCGCTTCATAATCACCAGACCCACCATCAGCGACGCAGTGGGTCGTTTACGTCCAATCAATCCGCCGGCCAAGCGGCGACCGGTGGCACGAGCTCGACTATGGACAGCATTGTGGTCGTTGGAAGCCACGGGCCACGGCGACACGTGCCGCTGCTCGAGCCACCTCATGGCGAGCGAGTAGAGAACGATGACGACGACCAAGACAGTTTTGCGGTGGGCCAGGACACGAGCGATTCCTCGGGGGCTGGCGGCACGGGGTACTTCGGGTACATTGGTGCGATCATGGGCGGTGCGCCTTTGACCACGACGACAACCTCCAGCAACAAGCTGATCTCGCTGCGGTCGATGAGCCGCGCTGAGCTGGTCGCACGTTCGGCGTCCACGGCGTCGGCTTCGCGGGTGAGTTCCTCTGGGTCGTCTGCTAGCAAACGCGGCGGATCGCGTCACCACCGATCGCCGCCTGCTCTGCCCCACCGTCCGCCGCCGCCGCCGCCACCCAAAGTTGTCGGTCGCACGGCCCCGCCGTTCTTTGGGGCCGTGCCGTTCCGTCCACGGCCAGCGTCGCCGCTGTCGAACGGCCCGATGTCGCTGTCGTTTTTGCATCCGTCAGTAAGTCTACCGGATAGCAATAGCATGGAGGACCTCAACGGCCCCATGTCGATTGTCGCGGACGTTGGCAGTCACGACCGAATGTCAACGACCGCGAACGCCGCAAGCCACGAGCGACCGTCGTTTTCAATGGTTGCCGCCCACGGTAGTAAACCCGACGACGCATCACCAGCTCGCTTCGACCCGCTGCGCCGCACGTCCATGCTGAGCATCGCCATGCTCGAGGGGTACCGCGCATCCGACTACGACTCGAAGGTCCCGAACGGTGGGGCAGTGTCAGCAGCAGCTACAGTGGCCACAGGACCCAAGCTCGATGCCATACTGGAGACCCACCGCTTGAAACTCATGCAGCTGATCTGCTCGCCGGCCTGTACGCTCGTGGATCGCGTACTCATGCGCGAATGTTGTGAGCGGGCGGCCTTGGACTGTGGCGTCCACGGCGCGTTCCTCGCACGCGTCGAGGCGACCTACGTTGTGTTGGAGCATGTGGTCGGGACCGCCAATCTGTCGGCGATTGATCATTTTCTACGCTCGGATACGCCGTGTGACTATGTGTTGGTGACGCCGCCGACCGCGCGGCCGTTTTGCATCGCGGACTGCTCTAGTGACAAGCGGACGAACGGCATGGTCATGGTCAAGGACGTCGGCATGCGGTTCTTTGCGGGCGTCAGTATCCTCGTACGTGGCCTTCCGATCGCGTGTCTGTGCGTGTTTAGCGAGAGCCACGGCAACGACGACTACGAAGACGAAGACGCAGTGCGGCGATCACGATTGTCGGCGACGCAGGACGAATTCCACGTGCTGGAAGCAGCCGGTCAACGCATTTCCATGGAGCTGGAGCGATTGGTGCACGGCATGGAGATTGCATAACTCGGTATCATTAAAAAAGCAAGCGGTTACGAATACAGGGTCTCAATCAAATGGGCTCGTCACGCGGCTCGACGAGAATCTCGTTCACAGCGACAAACGGCGGCTGCGTCACAGCATAGTGAACAGCATTGGCAATGTCCCCGGGCTTAAGCACCTCATAGCCTGGATTTGGTAAATTATCACAAAGCGATTTACAGATATTAGAAAACAAATGCAGTCTTTGGCTACCATACAAAAGCCACGTACCGGACGGCGCGCCATAGAGCTGCATGGCTTCGGCATCACCGCTCATGCTTTGGCCGTGCTGCACAAGCTCAGTTGCGACGTTTCCAGGCTGCAAAAATCGACAACAGGTAAGTATGCGAAAAGAGAATTGTCACGACAACCCACGCACCTGAATGCTCGTGACGCGCAGTCCCGAGCCAATGTTTTCAAGGCGGAGCGCCTGCGAGACGCCTTCGACAAACATTTTGGATGCCGAGTACACGCCGAGTCCAGGAAACGTCTTGCGGCCGGCGTCCGACGAGATGTTGACAATATGGCCCGTCTTGCGTTCGAGCATCCGTGGTAAGACCGCGGCAATGCCATTGAGCACGCCCTTGCAGTTAATGTCGACAATCTACAGGTACATATACACAGTCAAAGACAGACTCTAGATGGTCTAGGAGGTGCTGCTCATAGCGTACGCGATCCCACGAGTCCTGGTTCACGTTGCGCAAGAGCTCGAACGGCATCACCCCAGCTGCATACAGAACTCACTGCGTCAGTATTACTTTTTGTATCAATCCACAAAAGCCAATACGGAACACGTACCGTTGTTGACTAGAATATCCACATCGCCAAACTGTTCGGTCGCGGCCTTGACCAGGTCGTGCACCTGTGGCCATCCCACATAGAGAACACCCGTATTAGTCGGTATTCCCATGGTATCCACGTCGTCGTCACATCACGTACATCATTACGCTTGGTCACATCAGTCGCTTGGATCAATACGCGGTCGCTCATGTCGGTGGCTTCGGCGATTGTATCGCGAATCGCTTCGAGCGCCGGCAACCGTCTGGCGCCAAGCACGACTTTGGCGCCGCCCATGGCGAGGCGCATGGCAATCGCTGCACCAATGCCGCCCGATGCACCCGTGATCACGACGACTTTATCCACAAGTGTTGTCGCGGCCGACACCCGCGCACCCGTGACAGTGCCCGCTGGTTTGGTCTCGGGTTTGGTCTCGGTCGCATGTTTCTTGGCGTCTTTTCCACCTTCTTTACTACTGCCTGTGGCCTTGCGTTTCGAGCCACTGGATGGCTCGCTCTTGGTCTTTTCGTCCGTCTTGCGAGATGCTGCTGGCGCCTTGCGCGACGGCGTCGACGTGGCCGAGGTGGATGCCGAGGACCGCGGCGGTTCGAGTTCGCCGTCGTCGCTGCTGGCAGTTGCCTCGCCATCGTCGTCGTCCTGTGCGTGCGCGGCCAACGCCGACGTTGATCCACCGCCACCACTGAGTCCTTCCCAGTCTTTGTGGCGGCTCTTCATGTGCTTCATGGCGTTCGATGTGTTGGAGATGCGGCAGAGCGCGTCCTCCCACTTGTCGGGCTTCGCGCGGACGCACAACAGACACACGTGCGTAAAGGTCTTGGGGCCGCGCACAATCGGTTTCTCGAGTGCGTGGACGCACTGCCACACGGCGTGACGCATGCCCGACGGACGAAAGTGTTTGATGCCCACAGGCAGCCCGTCGGCGTCGGTGTTAGCGCCGTTGGTGATCGCCATTGTGCTGGTGGATTGGCGTCGATCGTCCCCCTGCAAACTGGCCGACACAGCTTTTTTCTAGAAAAGAAGCTTCAAGTCGGCAAGTTCCAGGTTCGAGTCCAGAAAACGAAACTGGAAGTTTGAATATTCGTACTTTGGCGGGAGATTTACGGCGCTGTGGAGGCCACTTGAATATGAAAAAGAAGCAATCCGCACGGCTCGTTGCGATGGGCGTCGCGCGCGTGCTGCGCCGGCGACCATGGGTATTGACTGCTGCAGCGACACCTCGATGTATTTCACGAACCGTGTCGTCGGCTAGCCAAAGTGGGATTCCCAAGGGACTCAACACGAGCAATCCATTCGAGATCAAGTTCCACGTTGGTGACTCGCCGGCGGAAGACGATGGCGCGATCGATAGCAGCTTTTTTGAGGATGAAATCGATAAATTCCATTCCGGTAAGCTTCGTGCAGTTTGATAAGGAACTGAACTATGCATGAGCATGGAGTATTCATATGTACTCTTGCAGAGATGATTGGGGTGTTCGGATCGGAGCCGGCGGAGCACGATGATAGTGGACACGACCAGCCAGCAGATCAATCAGCTCCATCTTCCACTCAGAATAGCCACACCACCATACTACCTGGTCAGGCACGGTCTCCTATCCACCCAGCGGTTGCCTCGCCACCACGACAGCTCCAGGACTCTCGAACTCCCACACTACCCAAGTCTCTCCACGACGCGTCCTCAAGGCAGTCTTCATCTATCGTGTTCATCCAGGGACCCTGTACGTTCGTTCACGAAGCGTGGGTTGGTTCAAAGGATTGCTGGTCAGCAGCCAACGTAGCAGCCATCGCCAGTGACATTGCCCAGTCACATGAACTCGACATTGTGCAGCACCACTCGAACCACGAAGGCCAGATTTTGGATTGGCTGCTTACGACCGCCCCAGGCGACAACATCATTCTCAATTGGAACGGGCGACTCACGGATTCACCGTTGGTCTATCGAGCGCTCTCCAGTATCCGCGCGTCTGTCGTGATCCTTGCGCCACTGGACGTGGAGCTCGGTCCGCTACCGCTGTCCGTCAAAGGCGTCATCTCAGGTGAGTGACTTAAGACAGTTAGTGCCTCAGCGTGGGTAGGTTATCTAATGCTTCTCCACCACACAGGCTTTGACACGCGGTCATTAGAATTGGCGATCCAGGCGTGCAAGTGACGCGGTCGAGTGCGCGTTCAGTACCACCATGCGATCCGGCTGTAGCTCTCCGTTTCATTTCTGACAAGCAGCCTTTCTGGGATCCAACACCTCTGGGTCAGATTCACGTGTCTAGATCCAACAACCCATTTTTAAGAGATCAGGTAGTAGAAGCAAGATGGCTCGAACCCGTTAAACGGGCTGCACTACCCATCTCTACCTGAGACGAACCCATATCTTAAAGAGTCGCCAACCCAATTGATCCGAACTTTTCGATCCATTTTCACTGATCCATGCGGACTCAACGGCCAACAACCTTCAACTTCTCCAGGCACACAACACCTTGCATGCGACAAACAATCCATCAGTTGACCCAACCACATGCGATGGCCTGTACGGTACCATCGCAATGGATCACAAGGTGAAAATAAAATACTGAAACGACGCCGCCGCGAAACTAATAGACGAGCCAACGAAGCGTCGGAAGCATCCACATACGTGAAGCGACGTGCGTGACCGTTGAGGAGAACTACCAACAGCCAAAGTAAGTTACGCCACCAGATAAAAATACGGGCAACCGTCGCTGTCCGTTTCACACTCTCGTTCCCATATACATAAATATAGCCGTTGAGTTGCAAACGGCTCCCAACACCGACGGCTCACGACCGTCAACGGTACCTTGGCAAAGGGAGAGAGAAGAGAAGAGTGAGAGAGAGGGTGAGAAGCTTCGTCCGACGGCCAAGGCCACTCCTCTCCAGTGCAGTAGTGCGAGGCGGTATTTTATTTATATCAGACATCTATTTGCGCCGAGCCCCTCGAGTCACTTCTCCTCCATCTTCTTCCTCTCTCCTCTACTCCTCGCTGGTGCGTGCATCGATATACATAGAGGCCTGCCTATATGCGGCGGTCTTGACGGTTCCCTCTCTCGTGTGTGGGGACAATGGTACTTGATCATGACTGACCGACGATACTGTCTCACTAGCTCTCCCTCACGCCATCTACCATGGGCCGCAAGAAGATCAAGATTCAGCGCATCGAAGACGACCGCAATCGCCAAGTGACGTTCACCAAACGCAAAGGCGGGCTTTTTAAAAAAGCCATGGAGCTCTCCAAGCTCTGCGACTGCGAGATTGCGCTGATTGTATTCGACTCGAACGAAAAGCTCTACCAGTACGCAAGCACAGGCGTGGACCAGATCTTGCTCAAGTACACCGAGTACGGCGAGCCCTACGAAATGAAGGACAACAATGACGTACGTAACTATAGCAGAGTATGGAACACCTAGACGGAGGTGAGACTGACACTCCTGTCTGGCCTACAGTATGAGATCCTGTTTGGCGACAAGAAGAAAGCCAAGGACGCATCAGCAGAACCGCCGGCTAGTGCGAGTGCTGGTATGAAGCCTGCCACCAGCACGTCGTCCGGCAACACCACCGCCAAAACCAACAAGAACGCGGCGGCCCACAACGCCATGGCGTTTGGGTATGCGGGCGTCGACATGGACGACGACCGCATGCTCCAGGGCAGTGCCGCGCTCGGTCTCACCAACGACCCGGACCAGTACAAGCTCAACAGCGCGCGCGACCGCGGCGCAAACAACGCTGGGAATAACGCAAGTGCTGGCCAGAACAACAGCAGTGCCGCTGCCCCCAAGAAACGCGTGCATCGCAGCTTCCAGCAACTGCTAAAAAAAGACCAACAGTCTTATATCCCACCGTCGCTGCCGCTCTACCAGCACGGGGTACGTAGATCTCAACTCTGAGACCTGGATGAGACTTGACTGACAGGTATTTGGTTGGATGTTGTAGATGGGAATGCTGAGCGGCATGTCGGCGCACCACATGCTGAGCGCGTTGCCGAGTCCGCCAAACCTCTCCAGTATTCTCCCTTCCCCCACCAGTACGTACTAGTCTTCACCATAAGCATTCTTCCAGAAAGCCCTTTTCTAACGATCTTTTTGTGTTTACTACAGCGAGCTTGCTTCTTCGCCATGACTTTAGCCCCCAGAGCAGCGGCATGTTTGGGTCGCATCACTACATGATGGGTCAGCACGACCTCAGCGACAAGAATGGTTCGCTCGGACTGAGTTTGATGCCGTCGGACTTTGGAACCGGCTCACAAATGAAGCAACCGCAAGGATTCTACTTGACGCCGCGTGGGTACTCGCCCATGGGGATGGGTAAAGGCTCCAGCTTCCGCACCGGATCGCCGATGAACTCGCCCCACGACCTCGCTCGAGACCATGAGAATACTCGTGCGCGTGACCATCCCCGTGACCATAATCAAGATCATGACCACGACCAAGATCGGGAGCATGGCATCCTGGGTGAGGAGAACATGCCTGAACTGCATCAAGATGGCAAGCTGGACAGTAGCGAGACGAGTCGTGAGTTGGAGGATGGCAGCGTGAGAGAACCGGAGCGAACACTCAAGGCTGAGAACCCAGACGAGCAAGATCGCAGCGGCAGTTCGGGACGATCCAATCAGCCGAGTGAGTTTGAGGAAGGCGGACGCGAGAAGCGGTCGCATGCAGATTTCGACGATGTCAGTCTTGCCCACCAAAAACGACAGCGTATTGCTGTGTGAATCACTCCCACCCGACGCGCTTTGCCGTCTACTATCCAAAGGCATGGCAACGAGCGATCGCCCCCCCACACAGTAGCAACCTGATAGATTTTGAGTCGCTATCATTGTAAGTTAGTCAGAAGCTAGTACGAATAAAATCACCTCCCAGCCGAGAGCAGCACCAGAAAAAGCAACGGGCGAACCCATACAAAGCGCTGTTTGTTCGTTGCCGAGGGTCACCACGTTCACACCTCCTCGACAGCTTGGGCAATGTCGGTTGCGGTTTGTTGAAGACTTTGCCACTGCTCCTTCGACAGCGAGATGCCCTTTTTGCCTGGTTTCATCATACCTTCTTGCTCGTAGTATTCACGCAGATCGATCAACACGGCCGTCCGGAAGCACCGCACGGTAATGCGACGCTTTGAAGAAAGCTATACCATGACTAGGCATTACATCAAATTTGTTCTTTCACCAAGAGATATAGGTGGACGTACCGTGAACGCGATCGTCCGCTCCTCGTTCACGGGAATGCACTCCTTGACATGATCCATGGTGTGACCATTCACGCGGTCGTCCTCGACCAACGCGATGGCCTCATCAATCACTGGCGTCATTCGCATGAGCGTATTCCACTGATCCTTGGCCAGCGAGATCCCTATTCACAAGGTCAAAGCTTATCAGTGCCCGTTAGAATTCTAGTCATACCCATGTGGGTCGTACCTTTCTTCCCAGGCTTGGAGGCGCCGTTATCATCGTAGTACTCCCGAATGTCCACGAGCACCGTCGACTTCCAGCGACGCACAGTCACGCGACGCTTGGTCGATAGCTGGAACACGCGCTCGTCCTCATTGCTTTGCACGCGTACCGCCGCTGCACCGCTAGGACTCGTTGTCGACGTTGACTGTGTGTGGAGAGCTGCCTCCCGCGCAGTCGTGAAACCAGCATTGGCTTGTGGTGGCGATGGCGTCATCTTCGCTTTGGCTTTGGCTTTGGTTTGCATACGTTGTAGTTCCTTCTGTTGCTTCCAGTCGCGTGGTTGGACCTCTTGTTGCCGTTGCTGCTGTTGATTTCTCGCGACCACGTCTCGCGCCAATGGTCTGTCGTCCTCCGAGTCTTGTGACAACGACTGTGTCGCCCCCATCTTCGACCGCATAGACACTGACTGTTGCTGCTGACTGGCCGCCGCGCGCGCCGCACCGAACCACGCGCCGAGCATCGGCTTGTGCTGCGGATGCCCAGATTGCGTCGTCGATGTCTCCGCTGTGTCGGTCTTGACGCGCTTCCACGACGGCGCCGCTGTGTTTGGTTGCGTGGCCGCTTGCCAGGAGGAAGAAGAGGAGACGGAGGAGGAGGTAGGTGCATCCTCTGCAGCGCGCTTGGTCGGCTTGGTCAGCTGCGAGGCCGACGCGAACATACTCATCCTAGTTTGGATTGAAGAAGTTTCCTTGGCGTTCCGTTGCCAAGTTTCCCGCGTAAATTTTTTATTGGAACTATTTCTCAGACTCAGATCTGAGACTGATGCTAACCAAGACAATGTAATGTGGCTTGGTTTTGCTTTCAACTCGCGGACATCACCTTTTTACGGTTTTAAGAGGTCGCATGGCAGGTCAAAACGTATTTAGCAGAAACCATCCTTCTATTGAGGGCACAAAGCGTGCCACTGCGAATCCTAATTGGCTCTGCGACGTGCGCCGCTGGCGATTGGTCAGTTCCATCGGCGCTCAACGCAAATGGAATTTTAGTCGCAGTCGGCAACCTCAGCCGGCGTCAATAATTGCACGTGACACCGTCTCCTTCTTGTCCACCACCAGGACCTGCACTACAACGAGCAACGCTTTGACCATCGATTCGCAATACATTTCTTGACTGCTTAAAGCCGTGCCTGCCCTCCATCTTCCGGTGTCCAGCATCCATATCCAGTGTCTAGTGTCCAGTGTCCCCGTGGTGTGTTTGATTTTTATCCATTGACTCGTTTGCCCGGCGCCAACCGTCTTGGTCAATTGAACGCGTCCAGAGTATACCTTTACGGGAAACTCTCTTTTCTTCGTGGCTTGCTCGTTCGTAACGTGCGTGGGTGTGGGTGTGAGTGTGAGTGTCGATTCGACAGTCGTCCGTGCTTATACTGCATTCATTATCCTGCTCAGTTTCGAGTCGGCGCGTGTGTTTTAGTCCAGTTCAATCGCTCCTGGTTGTTGTGCTTCACTTTCCTCCTCCTACTCTATACAGACACCCCCGAGCGACTCGTCACCATGGATTTCGACGAAGAAATGTCGAGTCTCCAGATTGAAGACCTCGGCGAGTACTTCTTCCCCAATGAACTCACCAACGACAACTGGAAAGGGTTTTCCCTGGGCTATGGCGAAGAAGACGCGACCGCCTCTACCCCTTCGACTACTACATCCACCGTGTCCAAGCCCATTGCGATCGCACGGCCGACAAGCAACGCACGCGACCGCAGCGGCTCGCTGAGTAATAGCTTGGTTGGTGGTGGCGTCAGTCTGAACGCGACAATGCTGCTGCAGGATCCGTCGCTGGTTGTGTCACCACCTATGCTGGCACCCAGCTTTTCCGAAATGCTCAAGCACACTAACGGCGCGCTGCATGCCGCCGCCCTGGGCCTCGGCGCTGGCGACTTTCCCATGTCACCAACAACCTCCCAGTTCTCAACTGCCTCAGCCTCAGCCTCAGCCTCGGCAATACCCCATGCACTAGCAGCATTACCAACGGACGCTTCCGTACCACGCACCAAGGATGAACAGCTCATGGACTTGGCCAGCTTCACATTAGAGGGTCGGTTCCAGCGCGCCGCCAAGCCATCACCTGAGGTGCTACCCCAGCGTGCACCACCGACCAGTCTCAAGCCAGCCGCGTCCACGGTGGCGGTGCCCCCTGACGGGACCAATACTGCTGCGGTATGCAAGCGGATCATGGACGAAGAGGAGGACGACGAAGAGGACGAGGAGGAAGACGATGACTTGAGTGCCAAGCGGAGATCGTCAGGCGCATCAACGCCGTCTGCTGTGTTTGGAAGCAAGCGGTCATTTGACATGGTCGATCCCTGCACTACCTCGAGCTGTGCGACCATCGGTGCCCCGGAAGACGACCGTGGCTTTCGTAAGAAGTCGCGTGAGAAAATGCGGCGCCAAGAAGTGAATGTCAAGTTTGACGAGCTGATTGATTTACTGGGCCTCTCGAACCGCGTGCGCAAGAGCGCGATTCTCCAGGAGGCGGTCTCGGCCATCAAGACGCTCAAGCGCGAGCGCGACGACATGCGACGCGACCGCGATCGGCTCCAACAAGAAGTCAGCAAGCTTGCGACCTGTCTCCAATACTCGCACTTGGGCTCGGTCGCCGCGGCAAACGCCGTAGCCATGTCCCAAGCTACCCAAAGCAATCCACATTTTCAGCCGTTGACGGCGCAGCCTATGAATCCACACCAAATGCCGGTAGGTCTCTTCACTTCACATGGATTTTGCAGATAGTGAGGGGCTAATGATTAATGATGTGTCGTAGGGTCCTGGTTGTTTCCCGATCGGCGGCTCGACCTTTGGAACACCGTTAGCCCCGGCAGGGGGGGCGACTGCCCCACCCTTGTCTACATTGAACGCTACGCCCATCGCACCCAAAGTCATCAAGTCGGCCAACGACCGGAAGCCCTGAGGACGAAGGTGGCGCGATCCCATTTTGATAGTCAGTAGTCACCAGTCGTCGTATTTTAGAGAACCCCAACACACCCACACAGAGTTCGTGATGTTGCCACAGCGTGGATGCGACCAACGGATAATAGAGCACATGGGGGTCCACACACACATACGGGCGTGTCTGCCTTGTACAGGCCTCCATATCTTCAGCTATCGGCGAAAACGTGGAGGAACGACGTGCCATTTGCATTGGTAGCATCGCTCGCACTGTTGTTGCTGCCCTGCGCGGCATGACGACCCGTGGCCCGAGGTGTGCCGCCGACGCGTTTCAAGTGATGCTCGACGATTTTTCGCGCCATGTGCTGAGTGGCCTGGAGCTCTTGGTGAAACGTACTCCTGCGGCGGGCGGCTGCGTGCCGAGGCGAGTCGGTGGCGTCGCGGGTGTGGCTCGTCAGCATTGGCGGCGGGGTTGCAGGGAACACATCCCTCCCATTGATCTCATGAACCCCACTGAGACTGACACAGCGCGGCGAGCTACTCAGGAAGCCAGTGCGTAGACGTGGACTCACACGTGCACTCATAGAAGGGTGACTGCTTGTAGAGGACGAGGACGCCAAGACAAAGTCGCGTTTCTTGGCGTCCCAGTGCATCTTGCTGTCGTACATTTTGCTGAGCTGGTGCTCGAGCACGCGTTGGTCGTCGCGCTGGGCTTTGGTCGCGCCGGCAAAAGACGAAGCGCCTGCAAACAACAGCGGCTGAGAGGAGGGTGATGGCGTCGGGAACTGATGGCTCAGGCGCTCAACATAGTCATGTGCAAGTGTGTCAGAGTGCTCAAAGAGAAACTTGCGGACGCAGGACGAGAGCATTTTGGGGGATGAGACCACGCTCACGTCACTGACTACTATCGCGTCTCTCGGTGAACACGCGAGGCCGCTCGGGGCCGATGGAAAGAGGTGCGTGGCCCGCAGATGTGGCAAGTATGGTGCATCGCCGTCGCTGATCGCTGGCAGTTGCTTGGCGACCTGAAGCTCCGGTACCATTGATACATTCTCATGGTGGTGGTGCAGGTGGTGCTGGGTCCTTGTGGATCGTGGTGACTCGGGTGACGCTGCCACGAGGTCAATGCTGTCGCTGACCGCAATCGAGTCCGTGTGGTGGACTCCTCCTCCTCCTACTCGCAAGGTCAGGTCGACATCCTCGGCATTTTGCCGAGTGTGGAGACGTGTCTGCTGGATCTGCTTGCGGCGGCGGTCGCGATGCGCTGCCTCGGTCTCGCACAGCCGCAGGATTTTCTGACCGAGCGCCGAGTGGCTCCCGCCAATAAAGCTGCGCGCGTCACATTCGTGGAGTACATATACATCAACATGGGCCGACGCTGCCGTGGCCGTATACCCAGTAGTAGTAATGGTTGTACCATTACTCCTAGGTACGTCCGGTAGCAGCGTCTCGAGCCCAACGATCTCGTTCGACACGACCGTCTGGAGCTCGATCTTCATGTGAGGCCCTATCCTCTTCTTGTTCCTCATCCTACCGCCACCGGCTGCGTCTACAGAAGTCGGCGCATGCGACAGTCCAGGTACCTCGACGCTTTGCGTGAGCTTGACTGCACCTGAGAGAACGAGGAAACATGCGCGTCGTGCGGCGCTTTGGCTGCTTCGCTCGATCGTCACCAAGGTCTCGCCATAGAAAAGCCGCTTTTTCTCGAGCATGTCAGCAAGCGCTGTCAGTTTTTGACGCGGCAGATCCCGAAAGAGCGCAATGCGCTGGAGAAAATTAAGCTTTTGGGCCTGCTCGAAAAACGCCTGGTGGTACTTGCGCAGCGTGCGTTTGTAGACGTCGCGGTGGAGCTCGCACACTTCGCAAGGGCCGACCGCGACGGCCGAGGCCGTGCGCACGGCGTCGGACGCAAACATGGCAGTCTCGCCAAAGCTGTCGCCCGAGCGGTACGTAAACACGCGCCTGCCGAGGTCGCTCCAGTCGATGCGCGTCTCCATGTTGTTGCCATGGCGCGGCGACAGCGTGGTTCTGGTCCTGGCCGGCATGCCGACAAATACACCGACCGTGCCTTGGCAGACAATGTAGAACGTGTCGCCGGTCTCGCCTTCGTAGAACAAGGGCGCGCCGTCCTGGTACGTGCGCAGGCGCAGCGACCGCATGACCTCCGCGATCGATGCATCGTCGACGCTGCGGAACGTTTTGACGTGACTCTCTCTGGCCCACACCGTCAACAGATCGAGCTCGTCACGTGTGAGCCGCACGTGAGCCGAGTCCACCACGCGCGGGCTCACAACGAGGGTAGTAGCATCGGCGTCAACCTGGATAACGTCGTCCTGGGCGGCGGCGTCCTGGGTAGGCGCCGTCTCTGCGGCACGGATAACGGCGAGACGTTCGCTCTCGGCCGCCAGCAAGATCCGGCGGGCTTCCATGGCGACGTCGACGGTGCTCCCAAAGTGCGAGACGTCGGTCGGTGCTTTTGCCGCTAGTTTCCAGCGACGGAACCCCATGGCTACGCGTACATGCGTCCAGAGTGCCAGTACGGCGGACTGCATTAGTGTATTGGCATCCGTGTCGACACCATTGTGCTTGGCGATCGCGACGGTCGCAGACGATGGAGTGGCGAGGTCCTCGTCGCCGTGTGCTTCCTGGGCGAGCAGCGCTGTCGACATGCGACGCGTGTGGAGCGAGTACGACGCGCGGCGTCGCAGGGTCTCGCGCAGTTGCAACAGCACACGACCGCGTTCATGGAGCGTAATGTGGGTGGCGATTTCGCCGGCGCGGTCTTCACTCAGCGAATCGAACGGCTCCAGCTCCTCCTCGTTGCTCGCCATGTTGTTTTGCATCATTGTGCTTGACGCTAATGGAGGATGCGTTTTACTACGGACAGCATCACAACATGAGACCACTCCCAGTATCCACTCCAAAAATACTGTGGGGGAATTGGGAACGTTGAAGTGGGAACTGTAGCCATATCATGTTTGTGAATGGTCTGAACACACCAAGCGAAGCAAATCACTTGTACTTTCGTACTATTCGTGTCTCGCGTACTGTAGCACTATCGATCGCCTACCGAGACTTAAAATCCACACACATGATCCACTCGCATGCTCTGCATTCTCTCTCCCTCATTCCCTCCTCGTCTTCTAGCAGTCCAGTACGATGATTCCCACGTGTCTCCCAACTGTCGCTTAGTTGCGGCTGGCGTCAAACGTCTTCTTGACTTCGTCCATAAAGTCCTCGGTAAAGAGGTAGTGGTCCGGCGTGACGTTAGCGCCGTGGATGCAGATCGCCAAGTCCTTGGTCATGTGGCCGTTTTCGACCGTCTTGATCACGGCCTTTTCCAAGTCCAAGCTAAAGTCCACGAGCGGCTGGTTGTTATCGAGCTTGCCGCGGTGCGCGAGGCCGCGCGTCCACGCGTAGATCGACGCAATGGGGTTCGTGCTGGTCTTCTTGCCCTTTTGGTACTGGCGCCAGTGGCGCGTGACCGTGCCGTGGGCGGCCTCGGCTTCCACGGTCTTGCCATCGGGCGCCAACAACACCGAGGTCATAAGGCCGAGCGAGCCGTAGCCCTGGGCGACAATATCCGACTGGACATCGCCGTCGTAGTTCTTGCAGGCCCACACAAAGCCACCATCCGACTTGAGCGCCTGGGCGACCATGTCGTCAATGAGACGGTGCGTGTACGAAATGCCGGCCGCATCAAATTTGGCCTTGTAGGTCGATTGGTACACCTCCTCGAAAATGTCTTTGAATCGGCCGTCGTACTTTTTAAGGATCGTGTTTTTCGTGCTCAAGTACAGATCCTGCTCGCGGCTGAGCGCAAACGAAAAGCACGAGTTCGCAAAGCCGTAGATCGACTCGTCCGTGTTGTACATGGCGAGGCCGACACCGGCGCCCTTGAAATCGTACACCTCGAACGTCTGCTTGTCGCTGCCGTCTTCGGGCGTGTACACAACCTCAAACTTGCCCGGTCCGTGGGCGAGGAAGTCGGTGCTCTTGTACTGGTCGCCAAACGCGTGGCGCCCAACGACAATGGGCTTTTGCCAACCCGGCACGAGGCGCGGGACGTTCGAGATCACAATGGGCTCGCGAAACACTGTGCCATTGAGGATGTTGCGGATCGTGCCGTTCGGCGACTTCCACATTTTCTTGAGCTTGAACTCTTCCACGCGCTGCTCGTCGGGCGTGATCGTCGCGCACTTGATGCCGACATTGTGCTCGAGGATCGCATGCGCGGCGTCGACCGTGACTTGATCGTTGGTCGCATCGCGGTGCGGCAGACCCAAATCAAAGTACTCGATCTTCAAGTCCAAGTACGGGTGGATGTACTTTTCTTTGATCTGCGACCAGATCACGCGCGTCATTTCATCGCCGTCGAGCTCGACGATCGGCTTGGAGACCACGATCTTGGACTGCGAGGCAAAGCTGCGACGGGCCGCGCCCGTGGCCGCAACGCGACGCACTGCCTTGGAGAACATAATGGAGAAGGGATGGAGGAGAAGAGGGATTCGTTTCGTGAGCGCGAGCGCTGCTTGGGAAATGACCAAGCAGAGGGGAGGACGGAAGGAAGGAAGGAAGGAGAGAAGTCCGCCAGTCACAACGGGCCAAACGCGTGCCGGCCCCACGCTTGGTGTCGAAGAGCTCCCTGTCTAAAGTGATTGAAGAGGAGGGTGCTAACGGTTTTCGGATCCCCTAATAAAGGGTTTTTAAAGGGGATGAGATGGTTTCTGAAGCTGTCAAATCGGGGTTACGGTGGGGTACACTGACCCAACCAAAGAGTGGCGCAATCACGAATCACTGGCGGGAAGGAACAGATTGCAAATGCGAGGAATGGAACTGGGTAGGTTGTTGTTTGCCTGAGAAGGCTGCTGGATTATAACCCGAAGATGGATGGGTTCTCTTCTGTATTTAATGGGGGTTTGCTGTCACGACTATCACTTACTACACACGTCTCACGCATCTCATCTGGAGAGGCGAGGGGGGAATTCCACCTCTCCGACTGGGCACTCGCCTCTGGCTCCATTGTTTGTCTATGTTTTGGTTTTCATCTCGCTTAGAAAAAGTGCGACTGCGCCTTGGGGGTGCCTTCGTCGTCATCGTCTTTCGCGGCGCTGTAGTCTTCGTCGTCGTCTTCACGGGGTGTCGTCGGACCCGCCTCCATCGCAGGAGTCCCGGGGCTACCCGGCGCCTCCCCCGTCGGGCTCATCGGTCCAGGCGTTCCAGGGCTGGGCTCCTCTGGTGAGCTGGGTTCCGCTGGCGAGTTGAGGCTCGCTGGTGCGGGTGGTGGACTCGCCGACGACGTCGGCGTCGACGCGGGTTGCGACGCCTTGGCCGGGGATTCTTGTAGACTCTTGAACGACAGCGTCTTCTTCTCCTTAATCAGCGACACCGGAGACAGCGGGATGCCTTCGCCATCGCCGAGGGCATTGTGAAAGTGCTCGTCTTTGTCGGCAAACTGTTGGCCGCCGTTCTCCTCCGTTGGCGTGTAGGTCTCTTCTTCCTCGTGGTACTCTTCATCTTCATCAATGGTCGGCTGGAAATCACCGCCCTCTTCATCAAAGTTCATGTCCGCCATGCTCGGATGCCAACCCTCGAGTCCTTGGTACGAGAAGCGATCAAAATGCTTCTGCTCCGACGGCGACGACGGCAACGAGACAGGCGAGTCGGGCATCAGCTCCTCACGCGCGTCACGGATCTTGGCAATCGCACGCGACAAGTGGCTGTCGTCTGTCACGTCCTCCAGTCGATGCGGCGGGCGTGGGACTTCAACGCGTTGCTCCACCAGACCTTCCCAATCGATCTCGGCAAAGAACGGGTGATTCTTAATCTCCTCGATACCTTCCGTGCCGCATCCCAATCGGTAGGCGGGGTCCTTGGTGAGCAATCGGTTGATTAGATCCTTCGAGTCGGGCGTGAAGCGATCACTAAAGACCGGCTCTTCCTTCAAGATCTTCTCAAACAACAGGCTCGGGACATTGTGTCGGAACGGCGAGTCGCCCTGGATCATTTCGTACGACAAAATGCCGAACGCCCACCAGTCGACCGCCTTGCCGTAGCCTTCCTTGAGGATGAGTTCCGGTGCGAGGTACTCGCACGTGCCCACAAACGAACTCGTCCGCTCTTCGTCATTCATCTCCTGCTTCGAGAGACCAAAGTCTGTACACGCGACGTTGCCATCGGCGCTGATCACAATGTTCTCAAGCTTCAAGTCGCGGTATAGAATGTCACTGGCGTGGAGGTGGGCGATCGCCAACAGAATCTGCGCGAGGTAAAAGCGCGCGCGCTTGATACTGAAGCGACCACGGCGACGCAGCACTTGACGCAGCGAGCCGCCGCTGTAATAGTCCATGACCATGTACAGCTTGTCCTGATTCTGGAACGCGTAGCGGAGCTGCACAATGTATGGGTGGTTGGCTTCTTGCAGAATCTGGCGCTCGGCCATGGTCTGGCGCACGAGGTCCTTGTCCATGACCCAGTCTTTCTTCAGCACCTTCATCGCGTACAAGCGACCAGCATCAGTGCCTTCTTTCTTGAGAACCAACAACACTTTGCCACAGGCACCACGTCCAATGACCGTCACCATCTCAAAGTCGTTGACCGACAGCTTGCCGGGCTTGGCCGAGCCGCTAAACACGCTCTCTTTCTCGCCCGTGCGCACCGAGCGCGGACGCGACCAGTGAATGAGGGACGGCAAGGCGCGGCACGTCAGACAGAGACGGACCTGGCCTTCGTGACGAGTCTGCTCGACCGACGAGCACTTTTCACAGCACGGACTCTGGCACGTGCGGCAGTGGCGGCGCCAGCGACGCATGTTGAATGTGTTCTTGCACAGGTAGCACGATCGCTCCAAGCCAGCGTTGACGTTCTTGACACGAAAGCCCGACCACCGCGCCTTGAAGCTCGAGTAGACCGAGTCCACGACGGCCGCAAGTACCTCGCTGTCCGAGACTTCGGTGCCTGATGATAGCGTGATGCAGCCAAAGTCGTGTTCGCGCGGCTTCAGCCGCGAGAGCACGGGTTCGCCGGCCGCAATGTACGAGATGCACCACTGGGCCATCATCTTGCGCAAAATGTAGGAATCGTCCGACGACACGCGGTGCGTCGACTGGATGAACGCGACGCCACTGATAATGCGCTGCATTTCGAGCATGTGGGTCCGCAGCGCTTCGACAAAGAGCGCGCCGCCGTCGCGGTAGGTCACCACAAAGACGTGTGTCGCGCGCGACGTCAGCACGTGGTTGCGCCAGCCCGTGATAAAGCGATTCATAGCACTTGGCCACTAAATGGAAGATGCAAGTCAGTATTTTTTACTACTGATTGGATTTTTTGAGCTCCACGACTCCAATCCCCAAGCCAAAAACGTACATCAATTTCGCCCCCACGAACCGAATCACGGAACACGTCGTCGTACATGACGATACCCATCTTGTCTTCCTTGGCCTTGACGATATACGGCAGCATGGACCCCAAACTGCCATTAAAGATACCACCACCTATTACACCATAAATTCCGAGTCAGCACCCCTCCACATCAGATCCAGTCTGCATCACTGCAACGTACCACCGTGGCCAGATCGCACACAGAGCCGCGAACTCCACACACCGGCCGGCGACCCGTCACTGTCGCCGACAAACACCACCAAACGGTCTGAAAACAGCGCCGACCGCGAGAGGAAAACGCTGCACTGGTTGGTCGCGTCGTCGTGCGACGTCGTGACCTCGTGGTAGGTCTCCATGAGGTCTTTCATCTTGCCCTGTACGTTCTTGGTGGCCGCTTCCAACAACCCACCAGGGGGAAGCGACGGCGGCTCAGGCGGTTCGACGTATGACGTGCGATTGCTCGTGGTCGACGGCGACGACTGGTCGTCGGTCGGGAACGAGTCCGAGCGGTTGCGGTACCGCTTGGACGAGTCGCTGTCGTCAGGGTCTTCTTCGGCGCCTTCTTCGTCAATGTTGGCGTTGCCGTTGGCGTTGGCGTTGTTGGCATTTCCGTTGGCACTGCCGTTCGCGACGCGCTGGGCAGTTGCCTGCGACTCGTCGTCGTCGCCCGTGGAGTTGCTGCCCGACCGGTTAAAGATGCTGAAGCTTGTGGTGAAGCTGAGCCCGACGCTCTTGCGGCGCACGGCCTCGCGCAAGGCGCCCACCGCGATCGCAGTGCGCGGCGACTTTTTGTTCATGCTCATGGTTTCCCTTGAGATCTTTCCGGTGGCGTATCGGATGTTGGAGTGTTGGACACCGGAATATATAAGGGGAGGGAACCAGTGACGACGCCAACGTTGGTCTGTTGGGACTAAGCGGAGGGGAGCGGAGGACAACAATGGGGGAGCGGGTCGATGAAGGTCCGTCCGCCGTCACTTTCGCACTGTGTAGATAGGTGGGGAGGAGGATAGAGTTGGTTTGGCTGTCGAGTGTCTGTCACTTCGCCCACACCCACACCGTCAGTCGCGAACGAAGGAGGGCCGCCAGTACCAACGTTGGTGAACTCTGATTGGGAGACTTGGCTGCTGTTTTCCCAGCAGTCTTCGCTCCCCTCCTTCCGCTTCACCCGGCTGGCGCCGTTTTGGCACTTCCTTTCCACAAACGGTTTTAGCAGAAGCACTGAATAAACCCGACTGAGCGGCTGTTTCTGCTTCAATGCCCGTCGAACCTGATTTTTCAGGTTCGTAAAAGTTCGTATACTTCAGCCCTACCCCTACCCTTGATGCCCAGCAGACGGTATACCGTATAGTTCGTCGCGAAATCGAGACGACGACCATTATTATAATTTCCTCAAATTAGCCCATATGATATGTAATAAGTCTGTGTTGAAGTGGAGCCAATTGAGATCTCAGGTCATTACATACACCGCCGCACTCACTCGCCTCGATATTTTCAATTTCGGCGATCATTTTGATTCCACTCGTTCGAAATTTACTTCCATATCACCCCGACGCGTACAAATCTGCCAACACGAGAGCGGCGGCGGTCTCTAATCCTAGGGCAGTTTGATACCGAACAATGTTCAAGGGCTCTCCAGTTCTCGCAGATGGCGCGTCGCATGTGATCGAACATCCAACGTAGAAGCGAGAGTGAACATTACGGTGCCAACAATTGCGTTCGGATCGTGCGGCTCTTTATTAGGTATGAATGATAGCTTTCTCTTACTCTAACCAATGCGCCGTAGCAGGAGCAATAGCGTTCCTGTGACTCCTCGACGACTACCAATCGCTCCACGAAATTGGCTTCCCGAAAGTGAGGGCCTCCTTGACTTTCTTGACTAAACAGTTGACAAGATTTAAATATACATGCGCGTCGGCATACATGTGATTTACCCCGGTGCTTGTGTCCGTATCAGGCACCGGATCTGCGAGCGAATCGACTCCGTACTTGTCATGGTGTGTTTTCTGCTCGGATCCTCCCATCACGCCACGCGAACGCAACGGTATTTAATTTATCGCTTTCGAATCCTAATGTTTGCGTTAGATGTCACTATGGTGAGTGTTTCACCAAAAGTCGGGAAACCAAATGAGGCGAAGAAACGTCACGCCACTAGGTGGATGCGCGTCGGTCCCACGATCTACGCGTGCATCGGGCGGCCGCCGTAGCGCTGAGGGTCTCACTACTTGTAATAGTTGGTGACACCGCGCCGCTACTACTTACGCGGAACTCCGTCAAACGGCGCCGCCACAGGCACCTCATTTGACCACCCACACAACAAAATGTCCGCGTAAGTGCGTCCTGGCTATCTTCAGGTCATCGCTTCGATTTTCTAAATGTGGACTCCAACAGCAACTGCACCAACAGAACGAAACAAATAGGACTTGCGCCAACAACATAAAGCACGCGCCTCACCCCACCACACCATAGCACACCCACCGCCACGCCATGCCGATCCGACGCGGCGCGAGCCTCGGCGCGCCCGTCAAGTTCGCGGCCAAGAATCGCAAACGCGAGCCATTGCGGCTCAAGCAGCTGCTCCACCTCGCGCACCGCGTATTGATTTTTGTCGCGGCGCTGGGCTACATCAAACTGTCGTTCGATTCGGCCTTTGCGGCCGTCGGTTTGTTGCGCGGCCGCAACGATCCGCTCTTGCCGACCGACGACAGTACGTTCGATCTCATGGCGGCGTTTGTGGGCGACGCGACCCTGCTCGAGAGTCGCTTGGTGACTTACGGACTGCGCGACCACACAGCGCCGCAGCCAGGGACGCTCTATTTGCACTCCCGGACCGAAACTTCGTTCACCATGTGTCCCTCGATGCCCGCGCCACAGCGCGACATTTATGATGACCCATTCTTGCGGTCGGTCTATGATGCCATGGCGCGTGACACGAGCTATAATATTACGGAAATTGCGTCTGCGAGTACCGAATTGATTGCCCCAGTCGTGGACTGTACCATGTCCGACATGGTCGACGGAGACACTGCCAGCAGTCGGTTCTTTTACCTCACACGGCAGCGGCAGCGGCCCACGAATGTGAGTTTGGTGATTATTTCCCTATCAAATCAGCCATACGAGATTGTCGCCCAGAACGAGCACGGACTGGCGGGCGTTGCGACCATCCAGATCATCTACGACATGCGGGTTCCTACCGTCCGGACGTACTATGCCGTGTCGATTGGGTACCCCTTTGCCGACCTCGCGTTTCGCGCGTACGACTTTCTCAATACAACGACCACGGGATACTGGACGCTCGCGAGCATCCCTGCCGACGCCAGTGAGATCGTGCGGCTCGTCCGCACGGCCAGTCGCGATGGGTTCTACATTAAAGCTGAATCCCAGCAGTCGAACGTCAATGTTCAGCAGTGGGCACCCGACACAGACCCCCTACTGTGTGTCGCACGATGGCGGTGGGTCACCCAGCCCGTGCTTCACGACGCCTGGGCGTGGGTCCATGCGATCCAGTTTTTCATCGGCATGAGCTTGCTCTCAAATCTTGTGATTCTGTGTATCGCAACGTTTCGCAATCTATGGGCCGGCAAGTGGTGGGTCGGCGATGCGTTCGTCTCGATTTCCACGTCACAGCTTGCCAATGGTGTTGCCGTGATCTTTTCGTGGTTCATGAACGAGTACTGGGTGCTCCACGAATTCAGTTTTTTTATTGCGTTCGAAGTCAGTGGCGCCACGCAAATCTATGTCGACACGAGCCCACTCCAAGCCGGGATGTTGACAATTTACCTCAGTGCATGTGGGATCATTGGTCACGTGTTTCGAGAAAAGGTCGATCCGATCGTGGCGATGGTGTGCTATGGCATCGGCTTTGAATTTCGCGTCGCCATCATTCAAGCGATCCCAGCTTTGCAAGACAGCATTGCAGCTTATGCGTCCTACTCGTACATGCGCGGCGCGAGCCAAGCCGTTGACAGCGAGCTCCCGATTTCGCCCATGCACACGTGGACCACGCATCCCATTGGCACGCGCAACTATCCGTTCGTCGCGCGGTGTTTCTTCCCCATCTACTCAACACTCGTGCTTGTAATCGTGTACATCCTCGTGCGCAAAATTTACCAGCGCGTGTACCCCGAGCCGCTACGCTACCATAGTTCTACTGCGACGTATGCTGCGGAGGGGTCCAATTCGCGCAGCGACGAGACGCTCCTTGCCGCCAAGCGCGTGCTCACGCTGTTTGAAGTGGCGACCGGCGCCGAGCTCGAGAACCGGTA
Organism: Pythium vanterpoolii; assembly: GCA_023334535.1. NCBI lineage: Eukaryota > Oomycota > Peronosporomycetes > Pythiales > Pythiaceae > Pythium > Pythium vanterpoolii. The sequence goes on from JAADVD010000031.1 coordinate 112,651, forward strand.
CGGCCTCGTGTCAGACTACGAGACGTGTCTCTTTATCAAGGGCATGAAGTTTGCGTCGGCCGATGGTATCTACAGCACGGGTTTTGTAATTGTGAACCAAAAGTTTTTGCTCCAGACCAGCGACTTTTGGTCGATTGTGATCATGAAGATTCTGCGACGGCGCTATCGGAATATTTTCGTGTACGACGTGAACGGCAGCGCGGTCCAGCAAACGGCGCGGCTCGTGTACCCCCATACGCTCCACTTTCACGAAGACCTCGCGATGGTCAACGTCAGCGTTCTGTCCTAGTCGCTCGTTGTTAAACCGATGTGTGGTCTCGTGCTATCTTGGGCATGCGGGCTATTTGTGCTCTGGCCCAGAACAAGCCGCCGCCACGACCATGACGTAACGCCCACAGAGACGCCCACCGTTGCTAAAGTAGCGTTTTTTTTGTGAAGCGGCCACACCAAAAGCAAGTCGATCACGATGACAGCCGACACGTCGCCGACTAGATCACTCGCTCCGTCGGCCAAGGACGCGATTCAAAACCATGGACCCGGGCTGACCAAATCCCTTTCTGGTCCTGCAGTCAAGCCCAAGCCCAAGCCCAAGCCCAAGGCCAAGGGCAAGGCTGTCACGACCACGCAGTCGGCAACGCGTCTGCTCCACTTAGCGCGGCGCTTAGCGATTGTCGTGTGTGCAGTCAGCTACGTATTCCAGTGCTTGAACGCCTGCGTCACGGCCGTCGGGCTACTGCGCGGCCGCGACAATGCACCAGTTATGACCGTCATGGGCGACTTTCCACTGATCGCGAGGCTTGCTGGCAATCGCTCGATCCGGGAGAGCCCGCTGATCCACCACAGCGTCCTCGGTGGCCGCACGGACCTCGTGGATGGCACGCTCTACCTCCATTCGAATGGCGACACCTCGTTTACCAAGTGCGCCAACCTCGTCGGCCACCAGCGCGACATTTACGACAATGTCTTCTTGCGGTCCCTGGCCGCTGCACAGATCTCGGATCTGAGCTACGAAATCAAGGCTCTCGGTGCGGTCGAGCTCATGATGCCCGTGGTCGACTGCACCACGTCCGACATTACGAACGGCGACACCACGACCGCGCGGTTTTTCTTTCTCGCACGCGTCCGCCAGAACACAGAGAATGTGCTGTTGCTCGTCCTGTCCATGTCGAATCAGCAGTACGTCATCCCCGCTGAAGGTACGAAAGGCCCAGCCGGCGTTGCGACCATTCAGTACATTTTTGACATGCGCGAGTCTAAAGTCCCCACGTACTATTCCGTCTCGCGTGGGTACCCGTACGAGACGACCAATTTTCGCGTCTACGAGTTTCTCCACGTCACGAGTGACGGCCAGTGGGCGCTCCAAAGTATCCCGGCGGCCGACGACGAATTGCGCGTGACTCTCACGACCGCCAACCGCGATGGGTTCTACATTAAGGCCGAGAGCGAGCAGTCCAACATCAATACGGCTGTGTGGCGCTTGGAGACCGCGCCGCACGATGCCATTGCGTTGTGGCGTGGCATGATCAAGCCCGTGCTTCGGGACTCGTGGGCGTGGGTCCACGCAGTGCAGTTCTTCATTGGTATGGGGTTATTGTCGAACCTTGCGATCCTCTGTCTTGCGACCTATCGCAATTTCCAAGCAGGGAAATGGTGGATCGGCGATGCGTTTGTATCCATCTCCACGGCGCAGCTCGTCAATGGCGTGGCCGTACTCGTGTCGTGGTTCATGAACGAGTACTGGGTGCTTCACGAGTTTTGCTTTGACATTGCGTACAAATTGTCCGGCGCCACGTCGATCTACGTGTACGAATCCCCCATGCGCGTCGATCTGTTTACGCTCTACCTCAGCGCCTGCGGTCTCATCGGGCTCTTGTTTAAGGAGCGTATCGATCCGCTGCTGGCGACAGCGTGTTTTCATCTGGGGTTTGATTTGCGGCTCATGATCCTCGATGCGTTCCCCGGCATCCGCGATCGTATTATCGCCTACGGCAATTACTCGTACCTGCGCGGTGTGAGCACGTCGCCGCCCGGCCAAGAGATGATCTCGCCCATGCAGTTGTGGGCGGCCCACGCCTTGGGCAGGCGCAACTATACATTTGTCGCGCAGTGTCTTTTCCCCGTCTTTTCGACCTTGGTGTTGGTCGTGCTGTACGTGGGGATCCGAAAACTCTATCGCCACTGGCGCCCTGATCCGACCAAGAAGACGCCGGTGCGGGTTGGAACATCTACGGATCAAGCCGCGACGGCGACGACCAAGAAGGGTGTGCTCACACTGTTTGAGATTGCGACCGGTGCGGAGCTCGAGAACCGGTACGGCCTCGTGTCGGACTACGAGACGTGTCTCTTTATCAAGGGCATGAAGTTTGCGTCGGCCGATGGCATCTACAGCACAGGCTTTGTGATAGCCAACAAAAAGTTTTTGCTCCAGACCAGCGACTTTTGGTCGATTGTGATCATGAAGATTCTGCGACGGCGGTACAAGAATGTGTACGTCTACGACGTGAACGGCAGCACGGTCCAGCAAACCGCGCGGCTCGTGTACCCCCACACGCTCACGTTTCAGGACTTAGCCCACATCAACATCAGTGTGCTGTCGTAAATGGCCATAATTGGGGAAAGACAATGAGGTACGACGAAACGCCCACGACTACGACTACCCACTATTTAATGCACTCACTCTTCAGCTTACAATACCCAAAACTCAGTGAACGATTAGGAGACAGGGTGGAGTTTAACACGCCTACCTTGGTCTATTTGTAGCATTGCAACGGCCGCTCCAACAGTCACTCTCTCGATTGTTCCCACCAGGCTTGACAGAAATCTGCAACCTACCAGCGTGCCTGGCTCCTCGATTCCCACGTTCCCAGTCGTCTTCAATAATGGCCGACCTGTCGAAGGAGTTGGGTGACGGCCGTGACGAGGCTGTCGGCGCTGCTGTTACTCATCGACCCGACTCAGGCGGCGCTAAACAGTACGAAGTCACGCCGATCGACACCAAACCAGCAGCTTATCCTTCCACTACTATTAGGCCACGCATGCCCAAACGCCTGACCGCCAAGCTTTTGCTCCACCTTGTCCACCGGTTCTGTATCTTTTTATGTGCGATCGGCTACGTGTGCATTTCGTTTGGCGCATCCTACACGGCAATGCAACTGCTGCGTGGCCACAGCAACCCGTGGAGTGCCCCGACGGACTATGCCATGCCCTTCATCGCCAGCAGCTTGGGCTCGGGCGCGCTCCGCGACTCGCCGCTTGTCAAGACCACTCTTCACGACTCGACCGCACCTTCGAACGCTACGATTTTTCTCCACGCCAATGCAACGGCCCAGTTTACCCCCTGCGACGACCTGCCGCCGGCTGTTGCCAAGGTCTTTTCCAACACCTTTATGCGCACACTGTTTGAAGCCATCACCATCGGTGCCAGCTACAATATCACTGAGGTTGCGCCGTCTGCGATCGAGCTCATTGCGCCGATTGTGGACTGCGCGTCGGCGGCGTCCCAAGCCGCCGAAGTCGCCAGTGCAAAGTTTTTTTTCTTGGTCCGCGACCGCGCCGACCACGAGAGCGTGCGCGTGCTGATTGCCTACGTCTCGAACCAACAGTACAAATCCGACGACCAGAGCGGCGCGGCCGCAGTCGCAACAATCCAGCTGATGCGCGACATGCGCGAGACCAACCTCGATACCAAAGCCCACTATATTGTCTCGTTGGGGTACCCTTACCAGAAATTCAATTTCCGCAAGTACGAGTTCCTCAACATCACAGACGATGGCCTCGTGACGCTCCAGCTCGTGCCGCCGCCGGGGAAGCGCGAGCTCCGCAACACCATTGAGACTGCGTGCCGCGAAGGCTTTTACATCAAAGGCGAGAGTGAGCAGTCGAATGTCAACAACTACCATTGGGTCCTCGAGGCTGATGCGATCTTTGCCGTGTCGCGCTGGCGCTGGAGCAGCAAGCCCGTGCTTCACGATTCATGGGCGTGGGTCCACGGGCTCCAGTTTTTCATTGGCTTGAGTCTACTCTCGAACCTGACGATTCTCTGCCTCGCAACGTACCGCAATTTTCGCACCGGGCATCGCTGGATCGGCGATGCGTTCGTGTCGATCTCGACGTCGCAGGTTATCACGGCCCTCGCGGTCGCGGTCTCGTGGTACTTGAACGAGTACTGGTCCGTGCGGGAGTTTGCCTACAGCACAGCGTTTAAATTGGAGGGCGACAGCAGCGTTATGGTCTACGACTGGCACATGCGCGCCGACTTTTTCACGCTCTACCTCGGGGTCTGTGGGATCATTGGCCATGCGTTCCGTGAGCGCATTGATCCGATCTTTGCGACGCTCTGTTTCCTCATGGGGTACGACGGCCGGGTCGCGATCCTCAAGAACGTGTTTCCGTCGATCGCGTCGGACGTCGTGGCGTACGCCAACTACATCTATGCCTTCAACATCAGTCCGCGCGTCCCAGGCCAAGACAAGATCTCGCCCATGGCGTTCTGGACGACCCATACGCTGATCAAACCAAACATTCCGTTCCTCTTGCGTGCGAACTTGCCCATCTACGCGACGCTCGTGTGGGTCGTGCTCTTTGTGATCGTGCGCCGCGTCTATCGGTTTCTCTATCCCCCAAAAGTCCACGTCCAGCGCGACACGCACGGGACAGCCACATCCGAGAACGAGCAGTCGCTGCTCGCGCAGGCGCGCGTGCTCACGCTGTTTGAAGTCGCGACCGGCGCCAAGCTCGCGCACCGCTTTGGGGTCTTGACGGATTTCGAGACCTGCGTGTTCATTCGGGGGATCAAGTACGCGTCGTCCGACGGCATCTACAGCACGGGCTTTGTGATTGCCAACAAAAAGTTTCTGCTCCAGACTAGCGATTATTGGTCGATTGTGATCATGAAGATTCTGCGACGGCGGTACAAGAATGTGTACGTCTACGACGTGAGCGGTCACACGGTACAGCAGACCGCACGGCTAGTGTATCCCCATACGTTTAGCGTCGCCGACTTGATGAACATTGATGTGAGCACGCTCTCGTAGATATGGCGGACTATACATGCAATCAAATAGATTTGCTAGGGGTCTTTACTGCAACACGCCTTGGAGCTGGAGGAGCTTTTTGTAGACCATCGCAAACAGGGCAATAGTCAACGCAACGGTCACGTAGTGGAGCAGCGTATCAATTTGGTCGGGGCCAGTCGTTGCCACCTCCTGAGGTTGGTGTGGGGGAAGCGGTGCCGCGAAAATCGGCTCGGGACGGCGCACCGCCGGCGGTCCAGCCGCAACAGCAGCGGCTGCTGGCACTGCTGGCGGCGGAGCTGGTGATTCTGTCCGTGCTGGTGTTCCCGCCTCATCCAATGGTTCACGGTCTCCTCGCGCCATCGCGATGGCCTCCCCAATGATCGAAGGCGGTGGGGCCGCCGGCTCTGACGACGCAGGCACCGACAAGTTCCCGTCTGTTTCATCGACGTCTTCATGGGTATCGCTGGACGCCGCTGCCGTCTCTTGTTCGCTGGCTCCACCACCAGTGCTGGTTGCCGATTCGAGACTGTGTAAGTGCAGCTGCGCAATTTGGTCGGCGTACTTGGACGGTCGCTTCGCGCACTCGCTGTCATCTCCGTCACGCTTGAGTTCCGGCAGCAAATCGGCAGCACGGCCACACACGTCGCAGCAAAACTCACTCGACTGTCATAGTGAAAATGTTATAAATGTGGTGCTTCACCCCAATCACATAATCTGAAATAGAAAGTACGCACCAGCTTGGCGAGTCGCCGCCGCTCTTGCGGCGGATAATCCAATGCTCCGATCGCGCCTTCGCCCTTGGTTGGCATGAAACTAATGAGCGCTTCGAGAATCAAGCGGACTGTTCACACAGAAATAAATTGAGCTGACTGTTACTTTTCAAATTTCCACAATCAACGGGGGCACGTACTGCCCCACGCGGGCTGCCACTCCTCCGGATGGTACGCCGAGATACTCAGACAAATTTTCTTGCGCACTTCAAAGCGGCCATTGGGCTAGTGAAACAATCAGATAGAGATTAGACTAGGACTTACTCTCCATAGCGAACAGCTCTCGTAATTGGTACCGTGAGTAGCATGATGTTGGGCGGCTTAAACGGATAGTCGGACGGCAGGAGGATGCGACCGTGGTAAATGCCGCCTTCAAACTCTGTGTCGCGCGGTCCGCGCAGTGTGAAGTGCCAGTCAAACATATTGTCTTCGAGCGGCGCCGCGTAGTACTGGTCGCTCGGGTCTTTCATCATTTCGCGTACATCCTATGACGCAACCATAATAGCGAATCAGAGGACCAGAACGGCATGGCTGGAACGCGTAGAGATACGTGATCCAATGGACGTCGTGCGTACCCCCTGGATGCGCTTGATCGCGGTGTTGCGCACAGTCGACGCCATGGTCCTTTTACGTCGGTTGCTGCTATGGTCGCGTTTTCCGTAGGAGGTGGCAGCAACACGTGGAAGCTACGATTCTCAGATTCAGATCTGAGCTCGAGAATAAAAACGTCAGATTGCGAAGACATGGCTACATGGTTCACCAGTTCCATTTGATTTTTCGAGAGCTCTTTTCTATTCGGTCACTACGATTGCTCCTCGTTCAGCAACGTCTGCATGATCTGGTTGGCACGGTCCGGATGAACGCGGCCGTCACAGGCCTTCATGACTTGGCCAATGAAGAACCCAAAGAGCTGCGTCTTACCAGTACGGTATGCAGTTAAATTTTTCTGTGTTTTCTGTGAGGAAGACCAACAAATCGAGTATCAGCGAGGAGCACGAAAGAAGCGATCTGCAAGAGCACAGTACGTACGGGATCCGCTAGCACTGTGCGACAGAGTGCGCGGATTTCGTCTTCGTTTTGGATCTGCTTCCAATTGTTCTTCTCAACAATCGCAAGCGCCGAGGTCTCAACATTGCCCTGCACGTTTTCATAGTACATGATCTCGAGTACATCCTTGGCGATCTTGCCCGAGATTGTGCCGTCGACGATCAGGTCCACGAGTTCTCCGAGCGCTTGGGCACTCACGGGGCTTTGGAGGATCTCCGAGTTCGTGGCCTTGAGGTAACTAAACAACTCATTGAGGATCCAGTTCACAACGAGCTTTGCGGGACGCGTTGAGATCGTGGCGACTTCTTCGAAATACGCGGCGGCACCGGCTTCGTTCACAAGCACTGCACTCTCATAGGCAGTCAGCCCGTAGCTTGTGGACAACCGGTCTTTCAATGCGTCTGGCATTTCCGGCAGCTGCTGACGAATCGCATTGATGACCACAGGATCTACGACGAGCGGCGGCAAGTCGGGCTCGGGGAAAAAGCGATAGTCCTTCGCGCCTTCTTTCGAGCGCATGCGTTTCTACCAGACGAACAATGTATCAGCTTCCATATCAGTAGTCGGACCATCAAAGAAGCGTACGGTCTCGCCGGTGACTGCGTCAAACGAACGGGTCTCACGCTCGACGCGCACGCCAGTCTCTTCAATGTGCTCGATCTGGCGCCGCGCTTCGTACTCGGCCGCGCGCATCATGTTGCGAATGCTGTTCATGTTTTTGACCTCGACACGCTCGCCAAAAGGCGCTTCGTTGGAACCCTGGACTGGTCGCACGCTGACGTTCAAGTCACATCGCATCGATCCTTCTTCCATATTGCCATCGCACACTTCGAGGTGGCGCAACAAATGCTGGAGCTGCTTGATTACCTGACCGGCCTCCACAGGGCTGCGCAAATCCGGTTCCATGACAATCTCCATAAGCGCTGTGCCGGCACGGTTTAGATCTACCAGCGTCGAGTGGTCCTCCATCTCGTGGTAACTTTTCCCTGGTCAGTTTCATCCGGTTAGTTCATCTGGAAAAAGGCATTGCCGGAGAGCGAGAACGCACCGGAATCCTGTTCGATCTGAATGCGTGCGATGCGCACCTGACGGGGAATCAGATCCTTATACATATCCAGTCAGCTGGCTGTGTCTATGAACCGCAAACACACACAGCACATCTTCTTATAAAACGTACCTCAACATTCGCAGCTTTCTTGGTCTGCCGTTTCTCCTTCCACTTACGAAGTGCTTCGTTTTTCTCCTTACGGTTTTTGTACTTGCTGCCGTCAAATACCGCGTCGACGTCGTCACTGTCATCATCAATGGCCTCGTTCACAATCGAAGCAGAAGGTACGTCAAACTGGAGCACGCCGCGCGTTGCGATCGGTGCGCGCTGCTGTGTGAGCTGGTAGCCCAACGGCAGATCGCAGTAGAAATAGTGCTTGCGTTCAAAGATTGAGCGTGCGTGGACCGTCGCGCCAACAGCAAGGCTTGTGCGGATTGCCTGGTGCACACACTCGCGGTTCACAATGGGCAGTGTGCCCGGCAACGCAGCGTCAAAGAAGGAGACATTGCGGTTGGGCTGCGCCGCCGATGAGAGGCTCGCGGGGGAGCCGCTCATGAGCTTGGATTGCGACAGCACCTGCGCATGGACTTCAAGACCGATGCAGACCTCCCACAGTGAGCCGCGCTTGCTCTTGAGCAGCTGCTGCAGCGGCCGCGACGCTGTCGCCGCCGCCATGGTCATGCCGGAGCGAGATTGATGATCACCACAAGCTCCGTACGAAGAATCAACCAATCAGTGTACAGGAGGTGACAATGTTGATTTTTGATTGGTTGATTTGACCGGATCGCGATGTAGCCATCTCGCGATGTCAGTTGAAAATGACGACGGTGAACAGCAGTTGTAAACGATACGGCTTCATGAGAGTATACGAAATATGTACTTTGAGCTCTTAACCCAAACGCAGTCTTCTCTCACCACTCGCGTCTAAAGTTTACTTTCCACTGCCGCCGAAGCAAACGACGGGAGCTTTTCGAGCGCGTCGACAATGCGGCTCACGCACGTGTCTGGGTCTTCCCACAAAAGCACATGCGTCGTGTCGGGCACAGGCGCAGCGATCGCATACGACTGCGGGCGTTTGTCGACAAGCCGCTGGCGGTATTCGGGCAAAAAGAGTTGCGTCCGAGCACCGTACTGGAACGTGATGGGACACTGGACGCGCATCATCTCGTCGGCACTTAGCTGGACGGTGAGGCCGGAGTAGATCGACGCCTCGATATGCGGATGGCACGACAATGCAAACTTTGCTTCTGGATCCAGTACATTGTTTTCCGGACGCACTTTGACGACAGCGCCTTTGACATAGTGCTGGAGCGACTCGCGATCCCACCGCGCAAAGTTGCGCAAGCCCAGAATCTCACGCTCAGCCTCCTCATACGAATCCCTATCGTTTAACCATATAACAAGATACCGTTAGCGCCAATTCGCACCCACCATCAAGTACCTGGTCCGTGATTTGTTTACCACTGCGCCGTTCGCTTGAGCGTGATGGACACCAAAAAGTCAACGGCCTTGGGCATGGTCGGATATTCCTCGGTATTCACCATGGGCTCAAACAGAATGAGCCCATCAAACGTCCCTGGGTTCGCGGCCTCGGCTCCCCACAAAGCAGCGGCGCCCATGGAATGGCCAATGCCAATTACCGGCGTGCGTTGGGAGCCTGCTTTCTCCTGCACGAGCCGCACTTGGCGCTGGACCTCAGCAATCGACCACTCGGCCCACTTCATTGCTGGGTGCGAGACGCGCGGCGAAGACGGATTCTCTAGATGGA